>JAQFZN010002900.1:0-10149 GCA_034687075.1 Geophilus carpophagus | reverse complement strand
GTGCCTATTTTGCATTTTTTAAAGCTTTTTTTGCCTGCCTATTTGGACTTTTTTTAGTGCCTATTATCCGTACCCTATACATGACGTTTGTAGCATACAGAAGTGTACTGGGAATTCGAATTTCCACTATTAAATAAAAAAATCTAATTTAATTTAATGTAATAAAATAATTTCATACCTTGTGGTGTTAATGCAGTAGACTGCGACAAACCCATTAAATGCCTCTCCATTTGTTCGATTTTTTGACGATACAACTGCATTCGATTTTCAAACACAGCAACTAAATTTTGAAAATATTCCGTTGGAGCAGTGTTCTCATATTGCAATCCCGGTGGTGTTTCTCTAGTCCTTTGAGCGATTTCTGCATTCTTTAATTCTTGTGCTGTTTCTTGCTTTAGTTTTTCGACGATGGCAACATTTCGTTGAATGCCATTACTAACAATCGATAATAAATTTTTTAACGATTCAGTTTCCTTTTGTACATTGTACAGCGGTTTCGATGAAATTCGTGTAATTTCTTCTCGGATAATTTTCTGATCTTTTATATATTTTCTGAAGATAATTTTAAGAAATTATTATTTAACTTTTTACTTAAATTTAGTATTTATTTTACTTACTTAACAACTTCAACTGTATTTAAAATTTCGTTAGGAACTGCTATTTCCTTCACTGCTTTGTTATCCGGTTTATTAACGACTGTTCCGGCGCCTAAATTAAAAAAAAAAAATCAAAAAAAAATCGGATAAATCAAACAAATCGAAAAAATTTAAATTTATGCAAAAATTTACAATTAAATAATTACCAGTGTCAGCGGTAGATGTTTGGCTCACATTAATCCCTCCAAGGCCTACAACTGTAGATGTAGTTGTAACCGGAAGTATAGTTCCAAGACTTGATTGTGAACCAAGGGCTGATGTACCAAGACCACTAAAAGAAGGAACTGTTGTACTTGCTGGAAATGTACTAGGAGTGGACATAAACCCAAATGATAACCCTGTTGCACTGGTCGTTGTTGGATTAGTAGCAGCCCAACCTGTAAAAATTAAAAGATATAATTGGTGATTCGATTGTTTTTTAAAATTTATAATTATTTTCAAAATTTGTAATTATTTTTCCATTTTTAATCAATTATAATCAATTTTTCATTTTACCAAAACTTGTTGACGGTGTTAAACCCGTTGAAGTTGTATTTAAACCACCCAAAGTAAACGATGGTTTAGTTGTAGGTGTCGAACCAAAACCAGAGAAAAGACTTGACTGTGTGGTGGTTGCAGGAAAAGATGTTGTACTAAACAACGTTCCTGCACTTCCCAAAGTTAATCCTCCAGATGTACTCGTAGGATTTGCTAGATATTCAAATTAATTTACAATTTTATCCTAAATAAATATTTTAATTTAAATAATTCAAAAACATAATAAAATTATTACTTGTTCCAAAACTAAGACCCGTAGGATTTTGTTGACTACCAAATGCATTACTTATTCCAGTATTTCTGCAAAAAGATTTCATTTTAATTTTTTTATTTTAAAATTACTAAAACCGTTTGTTTCAAGCACTTACCCCGTAGTGGCAGACGTAGGACCAAAATTAAATGTTCCACCACTAGTAGAACCAAATGTTGATGGTGTCGCAGGGAAATTAAAGCTTGTTGGGAGTGTCATTGTAAATTATCAATAGCAATTAAAGAATAACCTCAAAATAACAAAATAATAATTCTTAACCATTCAACAAAAACAAAGCGACGTCGCCATTATTTTGATGGCTTGAAATTCAACGCATGCGCAGATCGTAATTCCTATAAAAACTATAAAAGTGCATTATCGATAAATATCGGTGTCACAATTCAGTCATCAACTTTAAAGTAATTTTAAAATAAAAATTATTTTAATAAATTAAACATTAATTTTCGTGTTAAATAATTTATCTAATGCATTAAGAAAAAATTTTATTTTCAACCAAAGTTTTTCATAAAATATTTAGTTATCGATAAAAATATCGACATCAAAACATTTATTTGAGTGTCGTAATCTACTTTTTCTGATTTTTTCAAACATAAGACGTCAAAAGTTTGCATGATGTAACTAAAGTAAACATGGCCGCGTTTTAGAGCCCTGGTGGTGATGTCAAATCGTTTGTCACAGACTGCTTGGTACAACAGCTGTGACAGAACTTTATATTCAAACAATTTGCAATTAAGCTGAAAAGATAAAGATTTCAAACTAAAATGGAGCTGATCAGAACACCAAAGGTAAGATCGCACCTCAATTTCACATATACCTCTTCATTTTGATTAATGGTCTTAATAAGTAAAGTGTTTCCTAATAAAACAAACACATTTTCTCACTAAAATCAATAACACAATGATTAAATGCATGGAAAAGTGAGTTCAACCAATGTCACAAGAAATTTAAAAATACACTTTTATTGATTGACATTGCGTATAGCACCTAAGGTGCATCAATAAGAACTCTATTAAATGTATAAATAGAATTATATTATAATAAGTAAAAATCATTAATAACATTATCGTTTTTTAAATGCAATGTACTTATAAAAATAAATAAATAATTTTTTATAAATATTCTAACTGTTTTTATAACTATTTTCGAGATAATACTATAAAAGGTGCAGCAGGTCTTGTCTATTTTCATCAGGGTATGGTCCTCCCTTAAGACCGCAGTGAGCTTTACCCTAAGAAAATATTGATTGGTGAAATAATTTCATTGTTGGGCATTCTAGTCACTCGATTGGTTGTTTAATATTGTGCTGTTACTTGTATATGATCTGTCTACATTTCGCTCTATACTCACTGCTTAAATGCTATTTTGGTAAATTATTAATTTTTTTCAAAATTTAAGTGAAAAATCGGGAAAAAAAGAAAAATTGGTTTAAATGTACATGTATAGTGTTCTAAGGTCATGGTTTTTCGATGAACATCTTCCACATTACGTTGCATTTCAAAACAGCTATGAATCAGCTACAAAAGAGGTATTTTTTGATTTTTTTTTTTATTTTTTTTAAAAGAAAAATTTGTAACGAATTTTTTAGAGTTAACTGAGGTTATTAAAAGATGAGTTAAAATTCAATGATGTGTGATAGTGAGCGTTAGAGAAATTTGAATCAGAGCCAAAAATTTAGTTGAATCATTGATTGACATGAAAATTGTTAGATAGATAGATAGGAATTTAAAAAAAAAATAAGATAAAAAAAAGATAAAATTGTAATTTTCAAACATGTCAGGATCAGGTGGAGTGCAGTGGTTTAGGGATGAATTTATGTTCATTAGTTATCGTCGAAAATCGGTTATATCTGTACCCGATCCGACTGTTAATTTACAATTACCGATTTCGGTAATCGATTATGAATTTAATTTGATTAACATTTTTTTGATTAATAATTGATCGGACGATTATTGATTTTAATTTGCAGATTGAAAATGTCCGTATGCTGGATCGTTTCAACACGAAGCAGCCATCAGTTGGTACGTTATATTTGACAGCGACGCACTTGATATTCGTCAATCCCGATGCGAAGAAGGAAACATGGGTATTAAATTCTTTTTTTTTTAGTGATGTGTTTGTTATTTGTTTTTTAATCTATTTTTAGATATTGCACATGCATGTAGCATCAGTAGAAAAAATGTCTTTAACTACAGCCGGGTCACCATTAATAATAAAATGCAAGACGTTTTTATGTGTTACTTTAATCATTCCAAAAGAAAGGGATTGTCATGAAATTTTTACTACTTTACTTCAGTTATCACAACCAGGTAAATTAAATAAAATTTTGATTTTGTAAGATTGAAAATTTTGTGCTTAAATTTGTTTTTTCAGTTAATATTGAAGATTTATATTGTTTTAATTATACGTCATGTAATGAGGAAATGTCGCGAAAAGTTGGTTGGAATTTCTTTGATTTACAAGCCGAGTTTCAACGGATGGATGCACCAAATAAAAGTTGGAGTTTAACAACTATTAATAAAGATTATGAGGTAAATCATAATTAAAAGCAATTAAATAATTTTTCTTAATTTGTTTTTTTTTTAATTTTTAATTATTATTAAATTAATTTTATATTTATTTTACCAGGTTTGCGATACGTATCCAAGATATTTATACGTACCCAGTACTGTCACATCACCAATTTTACTAGGGAGTTCTAGATTTAGGAGTAAAGGAAGATTTCCAGTTCTTTCTTATCTTCACAAAAATAAGGTTTATATTTAAATTTATTAATCTTTTTATTTTTTAACTAATTAATTAATTTTTTTATGTATTTATTCATTTATTAGGCTGCAATATGCAGGTGCAGTCAGCCATTATCTGGTTTTAGTGCAAGATGTGTTGAAGATGAGGACATGTTGAATTGTATTTTAGGCACAAATCCTTCTGCTGAATATATGTATGTTGTTGATACAAGGCCAAAAGTGAGTATTTTGTATATATTTAGAATAAATAAATCAGAATAAATAAAAATAATTTTCTGCTTTTAGATTAATGCTTATGCTAATAGAGCTGCTGGTAAAGGATATGAAAATAAAAACTTTTATGAAAATATAAAATTTCATTTCCTTGGTATTGAAAATATTCACACAATGAGAAGCAGCTTGAATAAGTTAATTGATGGTAATGTCAATGTTGATGTATATTTTATGTTTATATTATATTACATTTTTATAATTTCAGCATGTGAAATTAAAATTCCTTCAATGAATGCTTTTTTGAATAGTCTTGAAAGTAGTGGATGGTTAAAACACATAAAAGCTATTCTTGAAACTTCTGTTTTCATTGCACAGGTTTATTAATTTATGATACCATATTGTCACTGTTAGAAATTGCATTTGAATAGAAACAGTGTGAAAGGACAATTAAAGAAAAATATTATAAGAAATAACTATGAATTATTGAATTCAAATAAAAAAAGAATTTCAAAAGATAAAAAAAAACTTGCAAAGTAAATTCAAAATTTAAATAACTTGTGAAATAATTTTAAAAGTTGAAAAAATTCATGAAATCAAATATTAAGTAGCAAAATGCACAAAAATTTTAGATGCAGCTTCTAATTATGGCAATATTATTAAATAAAATAATAAAATTATATATTTTTTTCTTTAAAGGCAATTTGTGATGGAATTAGCGTTTTAGTTCATTGCTCAGATGGTTGGGATAGGACAGCACAAACTTGTTCTCTTGCATGTCTCTTACTGGATCCTTATTACAGGACCTTGCAAGGATTTCAAGCTTTGATCGAGAAGGAATGGCTAGCATTTGGTCACAAATTTACAGATCGTTGTGGCTTTTTGCAAGGAGATCCTAAAGAAGTATCGCCAGTTTTTACACAGTTTGTGGACTGTGTTTGGCAGTTGTTGCAGCAATTTCCAGCTGCTTTTCAGTTTAACGAACGATTTCTGCTGACATTACATGACCATGTTTTTTCCTGCCAATTTGGTACATTTATTGGGAATTGTGAGAAAGATCGTGTTGATTTAAGGTTTTATATAATAATAATTTAATATTGTAACGATTTTAATTAATTTAATTTAATTATTTTAGACTTGATGAACGTACCTATTCATTATGGGGGTACATGGCTCACCATATGCGGGAGTACATTAACCCTCATTATACAGATGACGTCCATAATTCTGATGTCCTTAAGCCAAATTTAGCTCCTCAATGTTTATCGTAAACAAATAATTAATATTTAACCGAGTAATTAATTATATTAAATATTTAATTAACTATGTTTTAGATGTTGGCGGGGTATGTATAATAGATTTGAAAATGGAGTACATCCCCGAGAGCCAATAATGGACATTTTAAGTGCCACAAAAGACCATTCTTCTTCATTAGAAGATCATGTTGCATTACTACAAAAGGTTAAATGGTATAAAAGTCAGTCCCGATTAGGAACACAATATAAACATATTGATCGATATGTGCATGACATAATGTGACATAATGTGCACCAATAAAATATAATAAAAATAAATTAAGTAATAAATAAATAATAAGATAAAATAGTAATATACACTCCAGTTAAAGTGCATGGGAAACTATCCACTGATGGATAACTATCCAACAATATGCATGTGGGATATTGCTGTTTGTTACCAT
This sequence comes from Geophilus carpophagus, assembly GCA_034687075.1. Lineage (NCBI taxonomy): Eukaryota > Metazoa > Arthropoda > Chilopoda > Geophilomorpha > Geophilidae > Geophilus > Geophilus carpophagus. The sequence goes on along the minus strand of JAQFZN010002900.1, from coordinate 4,032 downwards.
GAACCAGTAAATTGATTTTAAAGTTGGGTTGTAAATTCTGATATTTGTTCGTAACATGGACTGACTTTATTTTGATAGAAATTGAAATTAACATTAACTTTTTAAAAAATTTATTTAATAGCGGATATCATTATTAAAGGAACTGTTAGGTCAAGTTGACACTCCTAGTAAAGATGTGGATTCAGTTTTAAACGAATGCGAAGTGCCAGATAATGAGAGCAATGACAACATGCTTATTAAAAGCCTCATTCCAGACAATCGACATTCTTGTGCCAGCAATATAAGTGACACAGAATCTGGTTTTGTTGATGGAAATGAACTTGTTTCTCCTTCAAAAAGCATGCCGAATATTACAGCTGATCAACTCGCTGAAGAACTTAGCTGTGTCGCTATTGATTGGAAAACTATTCGTCATGTTAAGGAATGTGGCTGTTCAGCACCATTTGATCATTTCAGCAGAAAGGTGGTTTGATTTGTGTCTAATCATTGAAATAGTGTGTGATTAATTAATTATTAATCTTTATCTTTTTTATTTCAGTATAATTGTTGGAAATGTGGTGATGTTTTCTGCATACGTTGTATTGATAAGCATACTTCATTACCCGGTCATCTTAGTCGACGTTTGGTTCCTGTATGCCGACCATGTTACAAAATTGTTCGTCGCTCTATGTCCGTCGAGTCTCCATAAATTATATAAATTCTAAGACATTACTAATAACAAGAATTGTCGAATTTTAAGGTCAAACATCTGCACCATTAATCATTTAAAATATGTGTTTAATAATAATTTAATTTAGAAAATAATTAATATGTGATATATTTCTCAATTTTTTTTAATTATGTAAAATTGAAGAAACCTTATTAGGAAATCAAAAAAAATGTTAATTTAAATTAATTAGAATTTTTTGGAAAATACATTTTATTTAGCTTTTAATGTAATGAATAAAAATTAAAACTAGAAAGCTTTAATTTGATTTATAGCTAGGGATGGCATTGTGACTGTTGTGTAAGTTACATTACTTTGAATTTTCATTACAATTTGAAATGCAATTTTGTTTTGATTTGAATTTTTTAAATATTTTCTTTGTCATTTATGTAAAATTGCAATAAAAGTAGAAAAAAAATTGTAGTGATTGTAACAGTTACTTTTAAAATTGTTTTGTAATAGTAATGATGCCATCCCAGTTTATAGCTGATCTCAGACATTTTAAGCATTACTTCACTGGAAATGATGAGTAATGTAAGTGCTAGTTAAAATAGTTGAATTAAAAGTTAAGAAAAAATATTGATTAGGAAATAGAAACTTACGAAGGTATTTTTGATTCTGGAAGTGATGACCAACTAAATTAAAATAATTAGTATTTGTCGATACTCTTTAATTTTTAAGTTTCTTTGATTTCTCTGGAAAAGACATCAACTATAATAAATTATGCAAATAACTATTTAACTGCAAAAATTGTCATATTTTGTAATTTCCAATTTTTTGGAGTAATATTAGTATATTATATTAATGTTTTGTAAATATTGTTGTATGGCATTACATTTTTTGGTTTTAGTTTTAAATGTGATTGATTTCATAATAAAAATACAAATATCATTTTATTGTAGTATTTATATGAACTTAAAATGAGCTTAGCAAATGTGTAAAGTGCAGATAAATTGAATCAAATTGGAATTGGTATGTACTGAAAATAGCTTATTGATTTTGGTTAACTAAACAAATAAAAAGTACTTAATTATCACATGATACATTATTATAAATTCAATAATTGTTCGTCTGAATTGTAAGTTAACCAACTTCAAGAATATAAAAATTTATGTAGCTAAATGTGAGCTGCTAATAAATATTTCTTACATAAAAGGTTTATCAAGTTTTATTATTTCTTTATAATTGTATTACAATAAACATGGCTAAATAATTTATAAGTCATTCTAAATCAAAAAACCCTTTGGTACTATCAAGGCTGTGCCAGAGAAATTTGCTGCCTGGGTGCAGAGTGCAGAGTGCAAGATTTTGCGGCCTTTACACATTAAAGCTAGGATGTAAAAAAAGTCCTTAAGAGCACAAGCGCAGCCCCTGAATGCTGCTGCCCGGGTGCACTGCATCCCCTGCACCCCCCCAGGTTGGCTCACCACTGGATACTATGCTTTTGTAGTAATGCATTGCATCCAATATCTATACCAAGGGTGTCTAATCTAATTCAATTTATTTATATAAACACAGATTCAAGGTTCTGCCTGTCCACGACCAGCTACCGATAAGGCAAAAAGATTCAAAAGCACTTATAAAGAACTATCAGTTTTTACAATTATAATGCGTAAATGTAATGTATGACAGCACCAAGATGGTCAAAGTAAAAACTTGCCACAAAATTCGAAACAAAAGAATTATATGAAATCAAAAAAATCTGATTAAAATAGATACTACAATTGGAAAATCTTTTTTATTTTTTTTTTGCCATACAGAACTACATATTATAAAGATCAAAGAAAATTCTGAAAATAAAATTTATTGATCAAATAATAAATCTCCTAAAAAATTCTTAAAGACAAAACGACGTCGTCAAGAGATCAAACCCTCTAAAAAGGAAAAAGATTAAAAGACCAAATCTGTCACAATCACACAAAAATTGACATGTATAATAAATCAAATAGCAATTCAAACAATTGATATAAGTTGTGACGGGACACCCGGTTGCCATAGCAACCAGGTGAGAAAGATGCTCCTCCCCATTGAACGAGGTTGCCAATGGAGAGGGGGATCTTGAGTCTTGCAATAGAGGTTGCCACCTCTATTGCATATATAAAGGGCAACTGTCCCTTTAACCAACGCTTTTGCCTTTTGATTGACTTTGACTTTGATTGATTTGACTACTTGTTAGTAAATTACTGGTTCTAGATCAGCTATTCAGTTTCAGCTGAATTATCCAATTTCAGTTGGACTATCCTGTTTAGCAGGATTATTCGGTTTAGCCGAACTGTTTGGTATAGCCAAAATCCAACAATATATCTAGTCTGGATATATTAAGTCTTCTTGTGATTACACAGAGTTCCTGTAATCACATCGTGCGACCATTTTCACGCTGTGCTCTCTTTCTATTTCAGGCCATTCATCTACTGTTGCGACCACTGCAAGGAACCAATCGACCCCTTAGGAGCACGTAATTATAATTGTTGATATATTTAAACTTGTATAGCGATTACTTTGCAAATTGTGTTGGATTATTCTCAGGAGAGAATAATCATCCTGTACCTTTAGCTCGTGCATCAAGCTTAGAAATAAAGGTTCTTTTAATTGAATTGAGAATCAAGCCTGTTTATTGAATTCACTATCTCCTGACGGTACCGTCGCAAAGTTCTTGTGCTGCTTCCTTTTATATATTCTCTTTACACATATACAGGGTGATAAAAAAGTCTGTAACTTTACGAAATATTTCTGAAAGTGCTGACAATGCACTTAATCCAATGATGGTAAAGTACTAAAATTGAGTGGGCCAATTTTTTGGTGATCTTGAATTTGACCTTGAAAGTCATTTTCAAAGTTTTTCATTTTCTAACTTCTTAGCCGTAAAAGATACAGCAAAATTTCCAATTAGAAAGTTGTAGAGCCTCATTTATTTAGTCTAAAAATGTATAAGAAAGAAAAGAAAAAAGAACAATAATCTTGAACTGCAAAATAGGCCAAGAAAGCCAGCACAAAACTAGTTTCTGCTTGCTTAGCTCTCACTATCTTTAGCTACTCTAGTCTATTTTTGGTCATATTTTGATATGCTTGAAACTGCTATTCCAGCAGAAAACATAATGATCATCTATTCAACCTATGTCTAACCTTAGAAGAGAGACATTAAAGATCATAATAAAAACATATTTGGGGTCTGTAACAAAATCTGCGAAAGCAAAGAAAGAAACAGCCCAAAAGAACGTATAAACGTCCACAATAACTAACGTATTTCTTCTTGGATACGCGCCTAAATGCGCACGCTGTCCGTCGACAACCGCTTCCTACTTTAGGACTTCTGTAATTAATGAATT
>JAQFZN010002899.1:0-10151 GCA_034687075.1 Geophilus carpophagus | reverse complement strand
CTGTCAATTACTATGGTAATTCAATTCAATAGTTCGTGGAACGATAATCGAATGTTTCCTCAATCACAAAACATTGCATACAATTTAAAAAAGGCTTGAATGTCAAAGAATGTAATACAATAGTATAATAGCAATAGTACGTAATAAATTTACATTACTGGGATTTCTTTGTTGCACTTTGAGTGCTTTTCTTTTTGCAGAAAAACACTTTTTTACCTACAAACTTTCCTAAGGAAATCAAAACCCAAGTTATAATGATACAAATGATTAAAATGAATGCAATGACATCTAATAAAAAGTATTGAAAAAAATTTAAATCAGCACCAGGATTTCTTAAATGCCATGCACCATTGTGTTTAATAACATATTCAACCAGTGAAACAGCACGCTGGACTGAATGTTGTTGATGATCACGAAATATAGATGAATATTTTATCATATTTTCTTTATATCTGTAATCAACAAAAATTTAAATTATATCCTAATTCATGATAAATCTGTGTCAGCAAATCTTACTTGTTATTTGAAAGAATTTGATTCACTGCTTCAAACACACTGTCCCCAGAAATGTTGGTGAAATCCACTTTAATTCCAATTTCTAATTCTACAATCCGAGCTACATTTCCTCCTTGATCTCCAAAAAGTGGCATAGCAATTGCAGGTACTCCATGATACACAGACTCTTGCATACTCAACAATCCACCATGAGTAATAAAAATACGGACTTTAGGATGACCTAAAATGCAAACAGACTTAATTATATAACATAGATTTTTATTGCTAGTAAAAGACAATAAAAATTTGCCTGAAGTTTTTTAGTAAATTATATATATATATAATTATGTTTGATTAAATTTTCTACCTAAAAGATCTTGCTGTGGTGCCCATTTTACTACTTTTACATTGCTTGGTGCATTTTCTAACCCTTCTTCATACTTCCAAATCACCTTCTGCTTTAATCTTGAAAAGACATTCAATAAAGACTCTTTTACTTTATCTGGCAGATATTTTGAAAGAGCATTTGAACCCAAACTGAAATAAATAAATCCATCTTCTTTGGAAGTTTGAATGAAATCATCCAATTCTTTTGGTAATGGATTTGCTTTTCTACAATGCATTCCTCCAACATGAATAACATTTGGCAGTTCTGGTCTTGGACTAGTAAATATTGGATCAGAATTAGTTAAAACTGAAGACACCATTTTCTGAACTTTAAGTATAGATGGATTATCAGGAAAATGTTTTGACACTTCATTTTCAACAACTGGTAAGTTCAAGTAATTGTTAAAAAAATTTAGCAAAAGATTAGTTAAAAGATTATCCAATTTTTGAAAAAATGTCATTTTTCCTGTGTATGGAAGCATTAAACTGGGTACGTGAGAATATAGCTGTGGTGGTGTAGGCATATTCCCAAAGGGTATTATACCTGCTGGACTTTGTACCATGATGTTTTCACTCAAAAATGGAGCAGTCGCCAAAACACATTCACTTATAAAGTAATTTGCTATGACAATATCAAATTTTTTACCTTCTTTGATCAATTCTTTAACTTTGATATTCTCAAGATAACTCGTACACATTGGAATTAACAATTCTCTCATCATAAATGCTGGTATAATTGGATGGATACCAACAGAATTAAACATTTGTTTTTGAAAATCCGATTTAGCAAAAGTGTTAGATTTTTCTATGAAGATTCCATTAATATTTTTCATTGATTTTGGATATTCAAATGATGAAACAACTGTTACGTTATGTCCTCTGTTTGCCAGTTCTATGATTAATGGATCAAAAGCATTTTTGTGGCTTGTAGAAGGAACTGGTGATATGTGGATAATATTGTAGCATTGTATACTTTTAAAGAATAGTAATAAAATTAAAGTTGAGAGTAGAAAAAGGTTTAAAATATTCATCTTGATATTCAATCAACACTAATGTTGTTTTGTGATTTGACCGCATTAGCAGTACAATATATCACTATTTTATCTGTAAAATGATTATTTTTCTTTTGTGTTAAGTGATAAGGTGTTAAATACTGATCAGAATTTCTAAAATTTAGACAAAACAATTTTTATTTTTATGTTCTTTAGTGTTTTGGTTTAAATAGAAAGTTCAAGAAATTTGATGTGTTTAGTTTTTATTGCTATAAACATTACATGCTTCTGTTAAAGCTCAAAAGATTGCAGCACCAAGTTTTAATTTACGCACTCTTTTATCAAACATCAAAGTATAGATTCATGTTTGATAAGAATTTTGTCACCAATTTGATTATTAATGTTGCAATAATTATTATCAGATGTATTAAGAGTGCATGATCACGTGATATGACAATTTTACTTGGCTCTGTATCAATATACGTCAACTCCACGTGACTTTGTTCATAGATTTAACCTTGGAAAGTTTATTGGTATTGAATGACCCATTTGCAATTGATAGAAAAATTGAAATTTTAATTACTTCACCAATGGAAGGAAAAACTAACGATAAATTTGAAATTTCAAGGAAAAAGGAAGGTTAGTAAACAAAATGTTCACTTTTAAAGAATACAACAGTAATTTATTAGTTTCTATTTATTCATTTATTTATTTTATTTTACTTTATTTTATTTTATTTTTTTAGTTTTAGATAATCCAAAATTCCCATATCGATATGAAAGAAAATATAAAGGTTCAGTTAAAGCTGTGATTTTCGATTGGGCAGGTGATTTATTAATTTCATAATTAATTTTATTATTGATTTATTAATAAAAATAAAGTTATGGTGTTTGGAAAATTATTATTCATAACTTATGATTTATTTTATATTTATACATTAAATTCAATTCAAGTATTTATGGAAAACTGCTTTGGAGTTGAGGGGACACTAACCTTTAATGCATCATAAAGCAATAAAAAAAATTGAATCATCGGTATAAAGTATAAACATTAAAAAATATTTTCTTCAAAATTTTCTTCGTGATAAAAAATGGAAACTTGAGACAAATTTGAGAAATAATTTTTAAAGTCGAAAAATTACACGTTACAATGTTTTTTAATTGTAGGTACTGTAATTGATTGCGGTGTTTTTGCACCAACGAAAACATTCAAAAAAATCTTTGAAGGCGAAGGTATAATATTATCTGATGAGGAAGTGCGAGGACCAATGGGTCTTGATAAACGAGTGAGTCATATTTATTCATTGCAGAAACAAAAACTTTATAAATCGATAATTTTATTTTCAAAGATGCACATTGAAAAATTATTGAAACATCCAAATGTTCAAGAACGTTGGTGTCAAACTCATGATCAATGTTTTTCAATAGAAGATGTTGATCGAATGTATGAAGCCTTTATTCCAATTCAAAAGTCAATTTTGCCTGAAAATTCTAAAGTAATCGATGGTAATCTAACTTGAAATCATTTAATAATTTATTTTATCTGATATATATTCACATGTCAATAACTTAATATCTTATTTTCACTATATCTTATCTTTAAGGTAATAACTTTAAAGTGCATTGACTCATTTTTACACTCTTTTAGGGGTTGCAGCAACCGTTCGGAATCTGAAGAATCATTACAAGTTAAAAATTGGTTCAACGACAGGTTATCCAAAGGTAATTCTTCAGGAATTACTCACTGCAGCTTCGAGTCAAGGTTTTATTCCCGATTCTGCTGTTGCTGCTGATGAAGTTCCAAGAGCTAGACCTTGTCCTCATATGATATGGTTGTCAGCCATACGTTTGGACGTACATCCCATTCAAGCTATAGTCAAAGTAGATGATACAGTTGATGGGATTCGAGAAGGACTTTCTGCTGGATGCTGGACTGTTGGGGTTACAAAGACAGTAATTAATAGAATTGAATATCTTACCAATTAAGATTTTTTTATTAGCTGTTTTGAATAAAAATTGGTATTAATATTTTTTCGCAGGGTAATTACATGGCTGCATCAGAAGCTGAACTGCGTACAATGACCGAAAAAGATCACAATCAAAGATTACAGAAAGCATATGATATTTTAGCAGAATCAGGTGCTCATTATTTGATTGATAGTGTGGTTGAATTACCAATTGTTATTGATGAAATTAATAAGAGACTTGCTAAAGGTGAAAAGCCTTGAGGAATGATGTAACTGGCGAATGGAACTAAATGTATAATTTTAAAAATCTAAAAAAAATTAAAAAGGGGAGAATAATTTTTGTAGAAATACTATATATCACATGTAAATGTCTTAATTTGGTCTGTGGCAAATTTCTTGCTACATTTGTGCATTACCTGATAAAGTTAAATACGTATTTTAACATAGTGTTTTATATATATATTGGACTAGTTGAATTTCATAAGCTTTTTAGAATTTTAAATTTTAATTTTAAATCATTTTTTATATTGGTAAGTATGTAATGTAAACTTTGATTTGTAACTGCAATTAATTTTAAAATTGTAGTTTTATATGTGTAAAACGTAAATAAAATATTCTATTTGTACTTTTAAATTAATACTTTAATAATACATTAATCAAAATCAACCAACATGTTTCAGAAAAGGAAAAAAGTCAGAATTGAAGAAATTAAATTAATTTTTTCTTTGTGTGTTAACGTTTGTGTCTGCTTACGAATGTTGTTGCACTTATTCTGGTCAAAGGCAAATATCCTTTGTTATATTTTTAATTTAGAAACTGCTCACTAAGATTATAATGGCCATGCCGAAAGTCAAGGTATTAGAATGCATTATGGCATCGTTCTTTGTCTAGTTACGAATAGATTTCGTTTGATCAGTATTTCTGTCTCTGGTTTTAAGGACACCTATTGGTGCAGACCTGACTCCAAGGTTGTCTTATGATGTTGGCATTTAATCTCCTTTCAAGAACAACTTAGTAACATTTCAAAAGAATTATACGTGTCAATTATCGTAATGGCACCTACCTGTAATATTTGTAAGAATCGTGCTGTTTTGAAGAGACCAAAAACGGTAAGTCTAAAAAGTTTGAATTGATTTTTAAATAACACGTGTCAACATTCATTCATTTCATTTTATTAGAGTGTTGCCTTGTGCAAGGAATGCTTTTATGAAGCATTTGAAGAAGAAATTCATCATACTATTGTCTCATCAAAATTATTTAAACCAAATGAATTTGTTGCGATCGCAGCATCAGGTGGCAAAGGTAATAAAAATAATTTTTTAAAAATATTTACAGTTCCTAACATTTTATGTACATTTTATTTTAAGATTCAACGGTGTTAGCGTATATTATGAAATTATTAAATGATAGATATAATTATGGATTGCGGTTAATTTTACTGTCTATTGATGAAGGCATCACAGGATATAGGGATGATTCTTTAGAGGTTAATTTTAAAAAAATTGAAGTCAAAAATTTACAAAACTTTTATTCAATTATTTATTTAAACAGACTGTGAAGAGGAATAAAGATCAGTACGGAATTCCACTAAAAATTTTATCGTATGAGGTAATTTTTAAAAGGAATTTAATTAGATAAAAGAAAATTAATTTTACATATTATTTTTGTTAGGAATTGTATGGTTGGACAATGGATAGAGTTGTAAAAGAAATAGGACGTAAAAATAATTGTAAGAAACATTTTTGTATTTTAAAATTGTTTTAATTATAAAGCTGTACAAAATTTCAGGTACATTTTGTGGGGTCTTTAGACGACAAGCTCTAGACAGAGGTGCGATGTTGTTAGAAGTTGATAAGATTGTTACAGGTAATTAATTGAACTCAGTTAAACTAGAGAAATTACATTATTAATAAATGCAATTTACTATAGGTCATAACGCTGATGATATTGCTGAGACTGTAATTATGAATGGTAAACGATATTAATTTTCGAAAAGTAAAAAATTATGTTTAATTAATTTTTTTTTAGTTTTGCGAGGTGATATTTCTCGGCTTAAACGGTGTACTGATATTATGACTGTGAGTATTAACTTTTTATATTTTTAAGTTGAATTTAATATTTTTATTCATCATAACTTTTTGTTATTTATTCTAGGGCCGCGATGGGACTTTACCACGATGTAAACCATTTAAATATACATACGAAAAGGAGATAGTAATGTATAAATATCTTCATTAATTAAATTTTAAGAATTATCTAAATATTTAATTTCTTTAGGTATGCTTATTTTAAGAAGTTAGACTACTTTTCTACAGAATGCATTTATTCACCAAATGCGTACAGAGGTTATGCAAGATCATTTTTAAAAGATTTAGAAGTTATAAGGTCAACTGCAATCATTGGTAAATAATTTAAAAATATTTATTATAATGAATTGACAATTATTTTAATTTTAATCTTAATTTTAAAGATATTATTCATTCTGGCGAAAACTTGTCAATTAAAGGAGATGTAAAAACATCAATTCAGCGCAAATGTTTACGCTGCGGTTTCATTTCGAGTCAAGAATTATGTCAGGCTTGTCATCTTGTAACTAGTCTTGACCAAGGCAGACCGAGGTAAAATGTTAGAATTTTTTTAAATTTGAATATTAATTAACTGTTATTTATTTTATAGATTAGCATTGGGTAAAGCCAAACCAAAATATGTTATTGACATGAATGGAGCTAAAGACAAAGCAGAACTTTCAAACGATGAAATTTTATAACAAAAATAAACACCTAGCTCAAATAATACAATACATAATCAAGTTTTATTTTAATTTTTTTCTGATATATTTGATACATAATACGCAGAACATTCGAAAAAGAAATTATTAAAGCAACCAGTTAAAACATATTCTCATATTCACACAAAGAAAAAACATCATAATAAGGACAATAACACTCGAAATCATTAATTCTCTTAATCAGAAGCCATTTTTACGATTTGGTTGATTGTGTCCGCAGATGTAGACTGTTCTTGTCGTGCTTGATCGCCTTGGATTTCCGATTCGATTGCTCTTGTACAAAACGGCACTACTCGGCCACGAGGAGCGGCTGCTTTAGGACGAAGTAAATTAGCCGATTTGTTAATTCGTTTAGCTTCCCGACCTGCATTGCTGTCACCAGTTGTTGGTGTAGGCTTAAATGTAAAAGAAATTTATTTTGTTTTATATTCAATTGAAATTTAAGTAATAAAATTTCAAATTTGTTTTACCGTTGAACTAGTTGCAGGTCGTTTAGATCCACCCATTTTGAAGGTTGAATCAACAAAAGCAAACAATTTAACTGGTTTCACCCCCCTAATTTACTTCTATAAAGCGATTACATTTAATTCTTAGTTAAGAATTTTCTTGTCCACGTCCTTTTCAGTTCGAATTTAGAAATTAAACAATTTTTTAATTTGTTAGATTTTTATTGTTTTACTGCACAATACTCGTGAGCTCGAGCTGTACATCAATAGCTTTATTAATTTAAAAAAAAATTATTGAGGATATTCTTCAATTTTATTTGAAACGATATTGAATTTATTTTGTGTACACATTCATTAAAATTTGCACATTTAATAGTTAATTTGTCAAAATGATGGAAAATCTTCGAAAAGTAAGCTGGTTTTTTGCTTGTTTGTTTATTTTTTATTAAAACTTAAATTATGCAAATACAAAGAAATTAAATTAAATATCTTTTACATTAAAAAATTGTGTCACTAGTCAAAACCGTTTTTGCAGCCATGTTTTGGTGCAGTGATATTATAAATATGACTGAGATTAATAGTTTTCAATGAGCCACATAATTAAATACTAATAAAAATAAATAAAATTAAATAATATAATTTGAATTGATGTTTATGATGCAGAAATACGAGTTAAAGTATAGTAAATGTTAGATAACAAAATTTATTTATTTAATTTTTAATATTAATCTACTTTTTGAATTTAGGTCTTTGATTGCGAGAATGTTACCGTTAGTGACAGTCGAAGAACATTCGTTCAAGATCCAGTCATAAACAATAATGAAGACATTGAAGTGAATCAGAAGGAAATGAATACAACATTCCGCTTATTACTTAATAAACATAGAAAGAAAAATCAATTTACTGATCTCACTATAGTTTGCGGCAACTATGTTTTTCCTGTGCATAAAGTTATTTTATCAAGTGGTAGTTCTTATTTCCAAGATTTGTTTTTAATGGAGAAAGAAGAAGAACCTACTGACACAGTTGCATTGCAAGGAATTGATCATCAAGTAATGGATGTTTTACTAGATTTTATATATTCTGGAAGTCTTTCATTGATTGATTTACCTTTTGAGAAGGTATAATTTTTCATTTTCATTTTAATTTTAATTTTAAATTGATCACAAACTAATTTTTAAAATTTTTTAGGTCAGTTCAGTGTTTAGCAATTCCATCAAACTCGGCGTTTTTGGTGTTCAAGATGTGTTCGTTGAATCAATGTCTGATATTTTGAATCGATTAACATTTCGACCCATGCTACAACTTGCAGACAAGATGGGAAACCGGAAATTAATTGACATGGTGTTCGAATTTATGTAATTATGTGTAAAGGATTATCGATATTTTTCCACTTATTTCAAATTTTTATATAAAATAAAATAAAAACAGATTATCTAACCTTTCACTGTTGATCAGTGCTGATGAATTGCAAGGATTAAACAGAGACCATTTTTTATCTATTATGGACATAGCAATTGACAGACAATCCCCATCAGAGATGATTTTGCAATCTGTATTATCATGGGTCAAAGTGAGTCCAACGGAACGTCGTGATGCAGTGCGCTCATTATTGGCAAACGTTCGTTTGGATGATGTGTCAGAAGTGTTTGCTAGGTTCTTATTAGAAGACGAAGATCTGCTAAAAGAGTATCCAAGGCTTAAAGACAGATTACAGGAAATAGCAAACACATCAAACAAAATGAACACGAGTAATAAAACAGGTAAGCAATAACATTTTAATATGAAAATTTGATTTTGACCTACAGATATTTCTGATTTGTAGGATCTTCTACTATCCGACAACGTGATCGTGGCGATCTAGCTAACTTTGGTCAAGTAGAAGCAAACCCTGAAACAAAACAGCACAATCAGATACAAAACCAAAACTTAAACTTAGTACGAACACCCTTAGTTGCAGAACTATCTCCAAGATGCTTAGCAACAACTCGTTTACAAACCCACGACAGACCATGTCTTGCACTAGTTGGTCGAGATGAAGCGAATCGAGCGTCGATCATGTTTTATTCCATCAGATCAGACGAATGGAGTCCAATAGAAGACATGGGACTCTCACTTGAATTTAAACAAGGGCTAGCATATTGTGATGATTTGGTGTTTTTCATTGGAGGAGAAGACATGCATGGAAACAAAATGACCGTTTGTTATGTAAGAGATTTATTGACCAAAGAAACCAAGCAGTTGGCCGATCTTCGCATTCCAAGATCAGGACCTCACATATTGTGCTGGAGAGGAGCGATTCATGCTGTTGGAGGCGTGGGTCGGTATGGAAATTCGTTGTCCCATGTTGAGAGATTAGATTCACTTCGCTCGAGCGCTTGGCGGAACGTGCAACCATTGAGAGAAAAGAGGGATGAAACTGCGGTTATTGTTGAATTAGATTCGAGGTTCTATATCATGGGTGGGGGTACACATAAATGCGAGTTTTTCCAACCGGCATCACGTACTTGGCACGAATTGCCCTCACTTCCGCTCGAGTTTGGGCAGTTGCACCCATTTGCTGCAGCAGTGATGGGTAAGGTTTATGCATTTAATTATTACAAACCGCAAAAATTATATCTGCTGTGTGATGGGAATACTGAATGGAAAATGATACCTTCAAGAGGGGTGGCACCAGAGTGGGTGACGCATGCGACAGGATGGAGATCCAAGATATTCACTCTGGATAAATCGTTGAAGGTTTTTATATATGATGTAAGGGAAAATACTTGGACTAGTGGAACAAGAGTACCCAGAGTAATGCCACATCCGTCTTTGTTGGAAACTGTGGATATTGAAACGTAATTGTTAAAATTTTGACTGTTAATCTGAAGTAATGTTGTATTATAATACTGTAAAAGAACGGAATTATTATTTTTTAAATAATAAAAGTACGTGAATTGTTTTTTGGTTGAAATCATCAATATTATGCTATTGAGGGTATTTCTGGGGTAGTTGGGTGAGTACTCCATTATTCTCAATGAGATTTTTGTTGTTCTTGTCCTTATTTCTGTCTTTGTTCTCAGTTTCTATTGTTA
>JAQFZN010002898.1:0-10155 GCA_034687075.1 Geophilus carpophagus | reverse complement strand
CGTGGTCAGTCCTTGGTATCTAAATCATTCAAATTTTGATTAATTACTTTCTTGATCCTTGAATTTTAGCAATGTAAGACCACATTCACATAGGAATGCGGCATTAGCTGAATTTGTTTCAATTTATTTTGATTTTCGTTGCTTTATATTTCGTTTTAAAAATACTGCGGCAGGTAAAATCAAAAATTTCAGTATTTAATAAAATATTTTTATATTTTCTTGCTTTGTGTCTAGCAGGGAATCTTTAGCAATTCGTCTATTAGTTATTCAGCTTTCAAAAATTGAGGTTGAAAAGCCATTTCTGAATGTTTGCTTTTTATTGGCTGTAGTTGGTGCTTTATCAATCTGGAATGAATAATATTTGGCATTATTTATCACAATAATTGAATTAAAACAAATATAGGAAAGATATTTGGTCTCAAATCATTTTTTAATAAACCTGACTTTGTTTTGACTTGATAAATCAAGATGCTCTTGAAATAAAACCATTTCTTGTCCCTGCATGACCTATTATGTAGGGACCTTAGATGTAGGGATCTTAGATGTAGGGACCTTTATTCCAGTTGCAATTGAATCATCTTGCTAGGCTTTGGTATTTGTGTGGCTTGTATGGATACAAGTTTCATCCAAATGAACTACTAGCTTGGGATTATCATTATTTTCTTTTTAATCGACTTCAGGTGTTTTCTTGTTGCTGTCACAATATCTATTCTCAAAAAGAAATTTCTGTCCATTTTGCTTCACCCACTTGAAGCCAAATGTCTTAACAATTTTCCTTAAGCTTGAATCTCTAAAATAATTTTTTTTAGCTGTAATAGTTTTCGAAAAAATTCTAAATAAGTTGAACACTCATAAAATTGTAATTTATCTTCTACTACTAGTAACAACTTTTTTATTGTTGGATGTTTCTTGGCTTGGAGCATATTTTTGGATTATCCTTCTTATAGCTTCTTTATTAAACTGGATAATCTCTATTAGGCCTTCTGGTAAAATGAAGTTCCCTCAGCTGAAATATTAATGTTTTTGCTTTATCTGAAATGAGGTTGTGCGATCAGCTCTTTTAATGTTGTCTAGTTAAGTTATAGGCAAATGTCTTGCTGTATGTACTCTAATAATTATTGATAGCAAAACTTTTATCTACTAATCCTATCAATAAATATACAGTTGATTGATTTTTGTTATTAATTAGAAGTTTAAAAAAATTTACACTTGTAAATATAATACGTATTTAAATAGCCAACTTCAAATATTGTTTTTGGCACCTCTTATCTCATGTAAAAATATATATTTAATGTATATATCTTAGATCCATATAATGATTTCAATTTATGTATCTGATTTTTTAAATCATACGGAGAGTACCTGCAGTTATACAAGTCCTTTAGTGAGAACATTTTTATGTTCAAGAAATTTACTTTGAGAGAGCAAATAAATTGATGTAAACATCAATTTTTGTAGTATTTTTAAATATTTTTTTGGTAGTAGCGTTTTTGGGTTTACGAAGTAGGGTTGGCCCTACTCCTCACTGACTATTTAGCCTTCGCTCGATGTGTTCAAGCTGACAGGTGCTTTTTTGGATTTGGACTACTTTACGGTCCGATCTCCTTTGACTTGTTTAGAAGACCGACCTATCTTCTTTTTTTGCACCGCACCTGAGTGTTTGGACGAGGTAAAAACTAGTCCTCCCAGAGGATCTTGGTGGCGAAATGGCTGGGTGTTTTGGTTTTACTGGGGCCGAAAAGTAGTGGGTTGGGGCTGGTCGTTCCACTCGCGCAACTTCCATTGCACAAGAAGTATTCTCGTACTTAAAATGAAGCTGTTGGCCCTGTTGTAGTGCATGTTCAGGAGCATGCTCTCAAAACACACTTGCTTCTCCGTACCCACTTGCGCCCTTCTGAAATCATTGTGCCAGTTCCTTTACGTCTTTTGCAAGTTATGGAGGGTGGACAAGAATTCATATACGATGTCAACTACTGGAGAAGGTATATGACCAGTCAGGTGGGAATGGTGGGGCCCTGAACCTCTTTGGTCACAATGTCAAGTTCCATCGCGACTTCTTGATGCAATTTGGGGGCCTGCACTGTCTCGGGGACAGCAGTAGTCAAAGAATCATCGAGCTCTTTTTGTCTCAAAAATTAGGCCAAAAAACCTACTTTCGTTGCGAAAGTAATATTTAACATATATTTTAAAATTGTAATTATTTTTTCATGTTAGTATTGTATACCTTGTGACGGCCGCCTATTCTGGTGTTGAAATGACTAATTAAAAGCACTGTTTCTTAAGCAAACTACATTTTATTCTACGATATACGAATAAATATAAAACTACAAAGCTCCTTTTCCTCATGGGAATGATGGAGTAGGCTAATATGCAATTATATAATGACTATTATAAACAATGAATAATGATAACTAAGAATACGGTTATAAACATATAAAAATATAAAAGAGATATATAAAAACTAAATCAAGCCTTCCTTAAGAGCGCGCGGGTCATGGGAGAGTCAAAAACACCTGGTTTTACCTGTAATGTCACAACAATAGCTCATTAGTATATTATCTTAAATTAACACATATATTTAACAGAAGAGATACAAACAAAATAAGCAAATAGAATGATAGGAAAGTTGAGTAATAGAAAACAACACAGGAAAGTGCCAAGCAGGTCACTGAACATGAGTGCCAACACAGGTCGCTCACGTAAGGGTCTCTATACATCTCAGGGGAGATATATGAGTGGGACAGGCAATCAGCCATGCAAACAGCGATCCCTAATCACAAGGGCTGCCTAACCAAGATCTTTCAACATACAGTGAGCAAACAGCGATTCCCAATCACAGGGCATACCTAGCCAAGGTTTCTAGTAATCAATATCAATATCAAGTCAGTATTCAGTATTCCTGCAGTAAAAAGGTGCTCCTCCCAATTTATACTCATAAATTGGGAGAATCTATTAATTACAAGGGATGAACAAGATAGTCAATTACTATTGGTTGGCTCTCAGGAGCTATTCTATTCCGAATTAGGGGTTTGAATGATTTATTAACAAGATCATAACGCTCTCGTGAGCATAATATTAACTATGCTATGCTGTACCACTCTGGTGGCGGATTAGAAAACTACCAAATTGACCTTGCCCGTCACAAATCCCCAGACAAGGCTGCTTTCGCCCTCGAATGCTTATTATCCAGAGATTTATAACCGGTCAATTTGGGGAAATAAAACAAGTAAATCGAATACAATCATTACCTATGTCCCATGACTTTTGAGAATGACCTGAGCAACGGTATCTTTTGTTGACTCGACTACCTGCTCTCCAGTAGTAGCATCGGGATTCTCTTCGGAGATTGTGTCTTCAATCTCCACCTCTTCCGCAACGGCGAGCAGGGCCGACAAAACTGTGTCGTCACACGTGACTGTTTCCAAAGCCTCAACAATGGCTTCGACTTTCTCCTCGCTATCCTTCGTCAAAGGTTTCTCCAAAATCGTGGTTAAATCAGTCATGTCCGGAGTCGGAGGTCGACTACCTTCTGGTGTTCTGGCTGGTGGAGTTAGCAGCATCTCGGGGATATGGGGAAACACTGTTGATATTCGTCGATTGTGCTCCTCAAGCTCTTTTGCTATATCAATAGCTGCTGCTGGGAACAACACTGCCGACTTCATTCGGACTCGGAATCGAGGTTCTTCAGTCGCTTCAGTACTCGAAGGTACTCCTTGATCATCTTTCTTCGGCTCTTCTTGGGCATGCCCTGCGGATTGCTCAGCAGGAGCGCTTCCAACGACAACGCTCGTAGACAGAGGGTCACGGGGCTCTCCGTCGTCCTTTGTGAGGTCGATCATCGGGGCATCTATACCAGAAACAGTCGTCGATGACTTAGCTTCACCTCTTCTAACGGAGCGAGATTGTGAAAGTCTTGTCCCCACAGAGTTTCTCACTGGAATGACCAAGTGCGGTCTATGCCCCCTCATATACTCTTCGTAAATGGCCATGGCGTAATCCATGTGCTGGTTCCGGTAATTCGATTTGATCATTCTAATCGCTTCCGCCCAAAAATGTCTTCCATAAGATGCTGGATAATCGTCGTGATTAGTGATAGCGGTGTACAACCTCCTCATGCCTTGTAACACCGCGTGGTAGCTTGCTTGATCGTTTTGAGCATCTCACAAAGCCTGAGTAAATCCATAGAGATCCATGGCGATTAAAGCAGTGTTCCTTTCTCCCTTGAGATCTTCGAACTGCTTCACCGTCATCCACATCGTTTCGATGCCTTGTGCTCGATCATACAGACATTTAAATAACCGGGTCATTATTTGATGAACGTGTTCCGGTTTGACGAATTGGACAGTCTGTTTTCCTTTCTCGTCTGTTTTATCGCAAGCGTAATGTTCTCTCTGCACACATGATGCATGAAAACGTCTCAATAAAATTAGTTCTTGTTCCGTCAGCGGCGGTCTTCGGTTATTGGGATCGACTATCCCAACTCCAGCCATTTTGAGCCAATCCCGTTCATCTTGAACTTTCTTGAGTTTCTGGATTGATGCTTTTTCTTGCTCCTTTAAGAATTTAGCCACTTCCTGCATCGTGATGGGCAGCTTGAATCCCTCTTCACTCACGAGCTGCTGGCAGACCTTGCATGTGGAGACATTCTTCGTCATGCCCTTCGGGGCCGTGAAAGTTTGAGCATAGATCCCGTCTCTCTACTGCTTATCTGCGGGGCGAACCTTTGTACCCTCGCAGTTCGGGCAAGTCAACCATCTTTGCGTTCCCGACGCAGATGGGGCTAATCCAAATGGATTGGGTTTTTCATCCTTCGGCGGTATCAGGGAACTAGCGGCCAAACATCCGTCAGCAGTGCATAGTTGGCACTTTCGTTGAGTTGCTGGATCCATCAATAGAGGAGTTCTCGGCTCATTGGAGCGTTTCCTCTCCTCCATGACTTCCGAGTAAGCCGCTTGGTATGTTTCACGTGGATCTCTAACATACTTTTGAGCTCTTAACTTGATTTCCTGGCTCAACGAAGTCTTTATTACATACTTCTTACTACGTTCCTCCCGATTCTCAATCGCCAATCGTGGCTCCGTGGCGTTCTCAGTCTTCTTCGAGGTGAAAGGTCTTGGCAAATCCTTCACTGGAGGCGCTGCAGCCACAGTGGACGGTTCAGGACTCGGAGTCGGTGCCGGGGTAAGACTCGCAGGAGTCGGCAGAGGTGGCAACAAAATCTGCGTTGGGTTCCATATGTCACGGGACATGGTCGCCATTGCAGGATGATTTTGCAAATCCTCCATCTTTGCCTCTTCCGGGTGCAGATGCAGAAGAATGTGACCTTTGGGACTCTTGTACCAAACACCCAAATCATCAAATTTCAAGATCTCGACCCTCTTTTGAGGAAGTTCGGATGGCGTACATTCTTCGCTGCGAACGAATGCAATCGGTCTGCTATCCGGGGATCCGCCAGCGAATGGTGGTGGCAATCTAGCACCTGGTTTGGAAGCACCATACTTAAACGTAGTATATTCTGGAGTCGATTCCCTTTTCTTCTTTTCCTCAAAGATCCGTTTTCCATAATTGGTATTACGACTGACCTCCTCGTGTTCATCAGGACGTTGAAACTGACGAGATTCCATCCGTGGAGACGGGCTACGGCGATATTCTAACCGGTACGCATCTCTTGCATGTTCCCAAGGTAGTGAGAACTCATCATCTCTATGAGAATATCTACGTGTCGTATCCTGATTAGACGAGTTTCTTCGTTCCCGCTTATCTGGGGAATATGAACATTGCGACCTATAATCTCGATCATCCTCGTAATATCTTCTAGAAGAATAGTATTGATCATCATCCTCTCTTCTTCTATAAGAATCTTTTCGATCGTCTCGATTATACTCTCGATCTCGGTTATAATCATCGCGTCGGCGAGAATGATCGCGTTCATCATAATCCGGCATTTTAATCTGAATTAAAATAAATATATCTCTTTAAATAAACGTTCTTTTAATAGTCAATTGAATCACTCGAATTCGATATGTTAAAACTGCTTAACACTGTTGCTTATATACAGTACCATGTGGTTGCATTAAGTTCATACACATCATTATGCAAATGACCAATTGCATCATTTGAATGACTTAAACATCATCAAATATGTTACTACTATTTTAAATTAAACTAATTCCAAGTACTTTATCAACTTCCATAAGTTTTAATTGACTTTTCCTAACTTATCGAAGTTTTTCACAAATCGAGAGTAATAAAGTTTTGTAACTTGCGATCTTTTTCTTTTTAAACTTAAGTACTTCGATGACTTCAAAATATTTTTTCTAATTTATTCCTTGGTTTTTGCTTGTTTAAATCCTTGTTTTCTGAATTTTTACTGGAACTGTTGGACATATAACTTTAAATTATTTTCTTCCTCACTAGAGCCACGAGGTGCTCGGCGTGACTTAAACTTAAAGTTTGAACTACTGCAGTATTGTCACGTGACCACTGCGTCACTGAAGTTTACAATTGTCTCTAACTAATCTCGAACTGGACTTCGTGACGTCAGAATCGCTTGTTTTGTCTTCTGACACATAAGAACAATTTAACGCATAGTCTTTATGATCATATATCGGGTTTGATTTTCGAATCCTAGCGGGTCTCAAAGTTTCTTCTGTTTCACTTGTCGGCGTTGGTAATGGAGACGCATGCGTTCGTTTTTTCGGATTTTTCACACCTTTCTTGGATATTTCTACCTGTTGAATTTCATCTTCTTCAATTACTCCTAATGCAGTTCTTTCATCAATCCAACCAGGATTCGGATTTTCTACATTTGGAGTGGCAGTTTCTTGATTTTCATTCCAAATTTCCACGGGGAACAAAGGTATGTATTTTGTTAAGTGAGAGACCTTAATTAAACTTGCAATCGTGCCGTCACTTAATTTCTGCAGTTTATACGCGTTAGTTCCAACTTTGTCAAGAATTCTCCAAGGACCATCTCATTTTTCAGCGAGTCCTGCAGTGAAGCCTTTGTCTGCATCGGATAAATAATGAGTCTTTTTCAATACGAGATCTCCAGGTACATCTCCAACAATTTTATATTTTGCTTTATGAATTCTATCATGCTTTTCATAATTTTGCTGCAGATTTTCGTGCATATCCTGATGCGCCATTTTAATCCTGTTAATCAGTGAGTTGACAAATAATTCAGGTTGATTTACGTCGAAATCAGTCGTTGAATCAGCAAGAAGTGGGCTTCAAGGAGGATAAACGATCCTTCCTGTGTTTAAAAACATAGGAGAATGACCTGTTGCTTCTGATTTCGCCGTGCGTATCGCGAATGCGAAATCATGAATAAATTGAGGCCAATTTGCATGTATGTCCGTAAATATTGCTAACATTGTTTTCAAGTCTCTATTTACTCTTTCTGTAGGATTTGATTGTGGGTGATACACACTTATAGTACGAGGAATCATGCCATGTCTATAAACCATACTGACAAATTGAAGACCGTTGTCACTTATAATTTTCCGAAATCCTCCCCATCTGCAGTGTACTTCGTGCAGCTTTTCAGTAATTACAGACGCAGATGCAGTTGATAAAAGAAATAATTTGATGTATTTCGTACAATGGTCAAGGATTACGAGCAACCATTTTGATTGATTCCTTCCTGAAGGTTTGGGACCCATCAAATCCACACAGATGGTTTCCCATGGCTGATAAATTCCAATTGGTAAATATTCTCCTGAGAGAGGTTTATCTTGACGAGGTTTATACTTTTGGCACAACTCGCACTTTTGAACGTAATCTTTAATGTCATTGTTCATGTTGGGTCAAAAGTATGACAACTTAGCACGATGTAAAGTTTTATTCTGTCCTCCATGACCACTCATGGGATGGCCATGGCATGTGAAACACACACGAGGTACAAGTGATCTTGGAATCACTGCCTTGAAACCAGAGCCAGTGTCTTCCAATTCTTCATCTTCCGTAGGACAAAAGTAAATCAACATTTCTCCATCCAACGAGTAACAATCAATTTTCTCTACATCTGGTACAGGACCTGTATCCTTTATTAAGAAATTAATAACTTCATTCCATTTCAAGTCTCATTTCTGAGCTTCTATAATTTCTTCCCTCGTGGGAGGTACTTGATCTAATTTATTAGCAATGGCCTTATACAAAGTAACATCAAGTCCTGAATTTTTTGATTGGTGTGTGAATTGGAGTGTGGATTGGGATTGAAGTGGTGAGTTGTTGTTTTGGGTCATTAACTCCATGTATACTTCCTCCTCAATTCTCACAGGTGTATTGCCACGGGCATACATCAGTTGGGAATTCTCAGTAGGAGTGATTATCTTCACTGCATTAGTGGCTCCAATTATCCTCTGCCATTCGGCCAATATTGCTTGATGGTGATGTCTTCCACATGGTCATTCTTGTCAATTGTCTCCAAGGGTGCATGAGATAAAGCATCAGCAATTTTATTATATTTGCCTTGACGGTACTCTATCTTAAAAGGACTGCTTTGGAGCTTAACAGCCCACCTGCCAAATCTGCCTGAGGGCTGGGGTGTCGTCATCAACCACTTAAGAGCCTGAGCATCGGTCTCTATGGTGACTGTGGTGTATTCAATATATTGACGAAACTTGTCTGTGGCCCAAACCACAGCCAAGCACTCCAATTCAGGTGCTGAATATCTCGTCTCGGCGCCTTTTAAAATCCTACTTGCATATGCAACTTGTCGTGTCTCTGTTCTGACATATTTCTTCAATTGGCAAGAATTTTTTGCTGCATTAGCTTCTTCTCTACTTTTTGTTTTTAGTTCTACAGAAACGGCTTCTTCTTGCAAAGGGTAGGAATTGGGGATAACTGCCCAATTTTCACTAACTGTCTCACATGAGACATCAGAGTTATCTTCAACTTCTATTTCTATCTGTATTTGTTGCAATAAAACAGCTCCTAAACCGATACCAGATGCATTGGTCTGAATAATGAAGGGCTTCGTCAAGTCCGGTTTGATAAGCATCCTATCACTGATCAATTCTTCTTTTAATTGAACGAACGCTTTTTCTTGGGCGGGTCCCCAGACAAAAGGTTCGTCTTTCCTTGTTAAAGATGACAAAGCCATAGCAATGCTTGCATAATTCGGGATAAACTTCCTTAAGTATCCTGTCATGCCGAGAAATCTTTGAATTTCTTTCATAGAAGTGGGAGTTGGAAAATGAGTGATGGCACTGATCTTCTTGGGATCACTTCTAGTGTCCAGGACCTTGCATCATCTTCTAAATTTATGTCCTCATATTTCTCCTTAAAGACAAGAGCTTGATTATTAACTGGTGTTAAGTAGAGGGCCTTGCTATCTAATGCTGTCACAAACTGATGCATGGTATCGTAAGCTGTCATTCCGTAGCCATTTTGACACATGAATTGGTGCATTATCCTGTTGATAAATGACATTTTCTCCTCCTAACAACTTGGCATAGCACAAAAGTTGGTCATCCATTAATTTTATATATTCCTGAGAGTTCTGCTTTTCTGTAAGACAAACAATATCAGTTTTCCCAAGGGCAGATAAGCCACATCAAGCCATGATTCCCCCTCCTCCTTGTTGCCTACTTCTTTGAACATCTGGATCCTTCTTAATGTCATGCCAATAGCATTGCCAGTCATCTGGGCCATCAAGATTGAAGCATTTTTCATCAGAAAATATCACAGAATGCCATTCTCCCACCCAGGTTTGATGAAATTGTGCAAATTTTAATATTAAACTTTTATGTTGTGGAGTCAATGCAGGTTTTCTTTTGAGTTTTTCTAATTTCACAAGCGGATGGCTTGTCAAAGTGCGAGAAATGGTGTGCCATGACACTTGTTGTGGAATTTGGGCCCTAATTTAATTGCAGGATTTTTTCTCATTTGTTGCAAGCTTGTGAATGAACCTGATGTTGCGATTGGTGAGTATTTTCTTTTGTTCAGAGCGTTTTTTGACTTTTCCATGTTTATTTTACATATTATTAATAACATTTAATAATCATATCAATTGGATGATGACATTATAGCTCATTTTAAATTTTAGGGGTGAGTTTATATTTTTGACCACCAGTGTAACTATCGGACAATTTATTTCTTATTTTTTCTAATAATTCAGTTTGAGATTTTTCCCAAACATTTCTTATTGCA
>JAQFZN010002897.1:0-10160 GCA_034687075.1 Geophilus carpophagus | reverse complement strand
CATTCACGGATCTATCTTTAAAAAATAATAGCGGCATTATTTTCCTTTGCTAAGACGAACAGCGCATGCTTTAAAACATGGTGTAACGAGTGTTCTACACAAATCTTTAGCAAAATTTTCTTAACAGCATTAATAATAGATATGATTATTAGGAATTTGTAAATCTCCCACATTCATAACAAAAAACACTCATCACGAAATTTTGCACTGTCTATTATTTTTATAGAAAATAAAACGAAATGTAGTGGAAAATTTAATTTAACTACTCGTTACTTTTCAAACATAACGAATAATTTTACTTTTGCAAACTCTCATGTTCCTTTAGGGCTTTAGCCAGACCCCAGACTAGTTAAATGATTCCAGACTACTGCTCCTCCTGTTTGTTTTAGGGGTTTTCTTTGTTATCTGTCATCTTTAGAGGGGTTTGTGTTGGTTGGCCGATCCTTTCTTTTACTTACCCTTCTTTATCTTTTGTTTTCTCTGTTACTAGTAATTATTCCTCGAGATATCTGATGGATGTGTTTTTGACTGGTTTTACAGTATGGATAAGAAGGTCTTAATAAATAAATTCAATGAAAGTTACAGTAACAAAATTTATTATAAATAATTAACAAATAGAATACAAAGAGTGGTATAAAAATGTAACTGTTAATTTTTTTAATTTTTAAATTGAATCTTATAAAAAGTTGATATTTTTGGAATTTTTAGAATACAAAAAAGTTTGAATTTCAATTCGAATGGCACAAATTTGAATATATTGCTGCTGATTACGTATTTCGTTATAGACTTAACAGTTGAATTAATTAATTTAAAAATAAAATAAAATCTGGATTTATTATTTTCCAAAAGTGTTTATTTTGGAAAAATATATTATAGACATTTGGATTAAAATTTAAAAATAATTTTCTTTTTCTTGTTTTCTTTTGAGTATTTACTTTTATTTTCCTGTGCTTCTTAAAGGATCGCGCCATTTTGTCATATCCATTGTGGGTAAAATTTGACTTTTACATGGAACTCGAGGGTTACTAAAGAAAAAACATTAATTTTATAATAAACCATCAATAAATAATCATTAAAATTAACATTACATATCATTATCAGGTAATACAAGTGCATATACTTGTAAACTGTCAATATCATCTGAGTTATCACAAATAATTCTTGATAGCTTAATTTTTCTTATTTCTTGCAATTGCCCTAGAAAGGATAAAATAATTAAAACAAAATTAGAAAACTTATTAAAATTTATCAAAATTATCATCAACAATAACCTAATGTAAATGATGACGGCCAGCCTTGATTTTCATGCCAAAATCGATCACCTTTTCTCAAATTTCGAAACTGTAATCCTATTATACAAGCAAAAGTTGGTCCAACCATAGCTCCCTGTAATGGCCGCTCTGATATTCCCGCTGTCCATAGATCAATATCATCTGGATGCCTAAGAAATAAAATAAATTTAAAATAAATTTAAAATAAATTTAAAAAATAAAAATAAATAAAATAATAATATTTACCTATACAATTCTCGTAACCTTAATATAGTATCATTATTAAGTGTATTGCTAAATTCCTCAAATGTTCTCGCTCTTCCAATACCACAAAATTCACGATAAGCATTATAACCAGGAACTCCATGATCACGCCCTCTCTGGATGTTTATTGCAGCTAAATCTAAGCCAAACGTATCACCAGGTCGTTCGAATAAATGATTTGTCATCTGTTTAGAAAAAAAGATTTAACTTCAAGATTTCCATGTCCTAGTGACAAAATTTTCAAATACCTCTTGACTTAATGCTGAATCTAACGCCCATGCCGCTGAATTGACAAAACCTAATATAAACTGATCCATCCATCCTGCTCTATATAAATCAAATGGTTGTCTGATAACCGAACCCAGTCTTTGGGAACCTAAATATATGAGGAAAATGTAAATAATAAAATAATTTTTACAATTTATTTACGAATAAAATAAATAAACTTACCAATAGGTTGATGAAATTTATTAAATCTTTCAATAGTTGTTGGAACTAAACTATGTCCGAATCGAAAAGCTGATGTTAAAAATGATGAAAATAAAGTTGGGTTTACCTTCGGGTCGTATCCATCGTAAAAACCCTGGATAAGATAAAATGACGAGTGATAAAATGATTAATTAATGCTGTGTGAGACTTATAGAAAACACCTACTTCTTTAAGTAAAATAAGGCCATATCGTTCCATCACTTGTTTTCCTAAAAGCATTGGTAGGAATTCGTTAAATGTGATGTGTTGCGAGATAGCGGCCATTACTGCCCGACTTTCTTGATACAATTTTTCATCGTTCCAATGAGGATTTATCTAGAAATATATTCATTATTTAATATTATCAAATAAAATATATTTTTTCTTTATTTCTATTCTGTGTTCATATAAGTTTTGGTGTAAATTATGATTGGCTGGCCACTTTGTTTACATGATCATGTGATCATCTCAACCAATCACTTAGCTTTTTTTATCATTAATGGCTTCTTAGCAACCATGATGATAAAGTATGAACAGAATATATATCTCTATTATTATTTGTTTACTTGGCTTAATTGTAATGCAACTCTATTATGATGCCTCATCATAAATGTATGTAAAACTGTGAGCATAATTTGTTCATTCGCTCTGATATCACCCGCTTGGAAGCAAAAGATATTTGGATTTGGTCTTAGACATATTTCGTCAGGTCGTTGTTGTTTGAGTGGAAGTAAATCTTTTAATCCAAATTGCCGAAATGCAGGAGTTGTGCGTAATTGTCCTAAAAAAATATATTGAGAATTATCTAATTAATTTAATTTAATTTATTATTACAGACCTCCTTGGAATGTTCGTAACGACGCTGCCCATTCATTGGTCAATCCATAAATATAATTAGCATCTAATACTGACGTCACTTGATCCATTTGTGAGCGCACACCTAATTTACACCCAGGAGTAATCCCAGCAGCTGACCTAACAAATTCCATACATCGTGCTTGTATTGTGTCACCAGGTGGAACTTCGATTGGGAAACAATTCGGATGACGCACTTGAAAAGCACGGTCACAACATGCCGGTTCATCTCCATTATCATCTATAAATTAAAATAAAGGTAATTTTATATTATTATCACATTTATTACACATTATAAAATCTAATTTAAAATTTAACATTTGAAATTGGAAAAATAACCGCCAAAGCCGCCATTTTACCTTCGGTTGCTGCCGCCATTGCCATATCATGATCAGTAAGTTGTCCCCATCCAACAAATAGTATAGTTGTTGCATGGTCTAATACATTTCCAGTATCTCTATGCATTACCGCACTGAGTATTCTTGGATTTGGTAATGCTTGATTAGCTATACTCATTCGAGGCGCATCAACACCTGAAAAATATTTGGTTGTTTATTAATCTGTTTTACAACCACATTTTTTTCAAATTATGCACTACCATCAGCATAAACAGGTGGAAGAAGCCGTTGTAATGTCATTCTTGTTGATCCCCATTGAGGATTATCCAAATTGTTGCATAATCCGGTAATTTCTCTGTACCTTTGTGCTTGGCATTTGAATGGTTTAAGAAAATTAGGACAAATGGAGTTTAATGCGGTTTTACTTGTATCGATTAATGGTAGGCCGTTAAATATGGATGTTGGAGATAAATTAAACCTAAAATGTGAAAATTGGTTGAAAACTATGAGTTGATTATTTGTAATTTGAATACATACTGGCGTGCTAAGATTTTTGATACTTCTACAAGTATTTGACCATTTGGAGCTATGTCCACTGTGGTCCAATCTTTTTGCGGATTTCGAGGTGCTGAAAAGGAAAATTTAATGATTTGTTTTGATTATTATATTAGATTTTGCTTACCTATCCTTTGACGAGCTTGGAAAAATGCTTGATTAATGGCTTCGAATGGTATGCATATATTAGTTCCCCTAAATAATAATAATAATGATATAAACAGTTTTTTTTATTTATTTATTTATTCATATTTATTTAGATGTATGATATTATTAATTACCCAGATATTTGATTATTTGGAATAACTAATGCACAATTTGATTGTTGTTGGGGATCTACTATTGAAAATGTGAAAATGATGTAAACAACTATAGTCCGCCATCGCCGTAATAACCTGAATGAAGATAAAAATAAACAAATAAATAAATAAAATTGAAAAAGCAGAAAATGAAAAATTTCGGAATTCCAGTTCACTTTTGAATCCCTACAACGTAGCTAATGACGTTTCAGGTATTAACATGTGTACTGGATATTCGAATTTCGTCATTTTTTATGTTATTTTCTATTTATTTTCTTTTACAGTGACATCAGGCGTGAAATATTTCGCTAGACTCAATAATTTCACACAAGATGGAATTTCGGTTAGTGGGTGTCACATAATTTGAAAAAGAAGGTCACGGACTGGAGCGATTTTTGAATTTATGAGATATTCGCTTTTCACTCAGATTATCTACAGATATAATTTTTCTTTACTTATTAGTTAACAACGTGATGGCGTCATTCCAGTAGCTTCGAATTTCACCCTTTATCACCTTTTGTCATTAATCATTCGCACTTATCAATTAGACTGTAGTTAAACCGTTTTTAAAATTTTTTAAATTTGAAAATTGAGTTCTTTCTAAGCCTAATGTTCGTTTTTAGTGTCACGTTGAGCACGTGCGTGTAGAAACTACTAGTAGGTAAAAAATTACTCACTACAAATGTGTTAATCGTTGTCTAGTGGTGATAACGGTGGCCCAAAGAGAGTAAAATTTATGATGTTTAGGGCTAACGTGATTTTATTCGATAACAGGTGTGTCGAAACAAACACGAATTCGCCCTGAGTGCATTTCGTGAAGAAATGTTTGAATTGATAAGATTTAAAGGAAAAATGAAATTGTAATCTATATTAAATTTTTCATTAACCTTAATATAGTTTCCTAGTTTAGTTTAGAGTTGAAGAAGAGGAATTATGTTTTATGCAGCAAGTTTTTATTAAATAAAAAGAGAAATGGGATTGTTTTTTGTTTTTTTTTAGAGGGTTTGATTTTTGGTTAATTGATCACGTATCAATCACACTTGTATGTGTGTGTCATGGAAGGTGTTAATTCGTTTTCTATCATTCTGATTTTGGTTTTGAGGTTAATTGAATGGAAGATATTTTTTTTTAATTTATTTGTTTTTTCCAAGATTGAAAAGTAATTGCGAAATATAGAAAACTAATGGAAAAATATATATAAATATTTGAGAAATACTGAAAATCATTGAAAAATTTTGAAAAACGTGGAAAAGTTGTTGAAATATAATTGAAAAATACTGATTAACATTGAAAAATTATAAATGAATTACAAAATTATTGAAAAACATTTAAAAAAATTAAATATTATTGAAAACATTAAAATAAATTAAATATTATTGAAAACATTAAAATAATTGAAATACTATTGAAAAATAATAAAAAACATTGGAAAATAATTAAATATTATTTTAAAAAAAACATTTAAAAAATGAAATATTATTGAAAACATTGAAAAATAATTAAATTTTAACTGTTTTATTTTAATTCTATAAATTAAATTTTTAGAAACATTCATATATTTAAATATCCAAATTAAACACTCATCCTAATTACAAAGCTATGCTCTACATATACCATCCCCATCCCATCCTCATAACCATAATTTACACACTGACTTAACATCACAACACACAACATTTAATTTAAGAATTAAATTTCCATGATAACACATCTCCCTACTTAAATCTGACCCAAATTTTATCTCCAACCCCTCCCTTTATGCCAACTATTTTCCACCGATTATTTTTCAGCCCTCTTTCTTCTTTCTATCAAAGATAAGAAAATAAAAATACATAACCACACCCACAACTTTCATTCATTTACTTTACATGAAAGAATAAATAGGTTACGAACCACATGTTTTCCATTTTTTATTTATTTATCTTTTTATTTTCTCAAATTAAATTCAAAACAACATTTCAAGGTGGACCAAAAACACAAGTAAACAAACGAGGCTAGTAAAAATTGCAAATTAATTTATGCCTTTGCCTATAACCCTTGACAACAGTACAGTAAAATACTGTATAGTACGGTAAGTAGTACACAGATAAATAATGTAAATAAATAAGAATGTTAACCCATGGACTAAGGGTTGAGGTTGTAAACACAAAGTAGTAAATTAAACGAGGATTAATGAATTGTCATAGAAATTAGTTACTTAACACTGGCTTTCTTCCTTGACATTAAAACTATATATCCGTGAGACAAAAGTGGGACATTTTGAAAGACGGGTTTCTTATAGGTCATAATTGACGTCATGAATGATCACACATGGTTTGAGTTGTGTGTTAACAAATGTGAGCTTTATAATAGATGACAACTGACACTTGACAGTTTAAAACAACAATGGCTTTGTTGGTTTTTGTTGGTAAGTTACGTGAAGATTTCAAATTGAAAAATTGAAATAACTGAAATTATTTTCTCACTTACTCTTTAAAGAAAATAGTAAACAGTAAATAAGAAATGTGGAAAAAACCTGTTTAGTGTTATAATGACAAAATGTGTCAGATTTTTATGTTTTTTTTTTATATTTCTTCATTCTTTTAAAAATTCAGGACAAAAAGATGATGATTTCTCAAAATATCTGAATAATATACTTATTCTTATCGCTTAATCGCAATTAATGTTACTACTTCCGGCAAGGGTAAGTAATTGAAGATATTTGAAAAGTTGAATTAGTTTGATTAAAATCAACAAAACCATCAATTCAGTTTTTTAACCTGTTTAACAATACATCAAGCTTTGTATACAAAGGATGAACCTGACCTGATCCTAAAATAAAAATTTATGATTAAAAATTTAAAAAATTTAAAAAATTAAAAATTTAAAAATAAAAAACTCCCACTGACATTTTACCTTTTCTTGCACATAAATTTGCCCCATAAAATGGCCTATATCAAACAATAAGAAAATAGATCTCGTATGAATTGAAAATACTCTTTACACTTCCTCATTACACAACAACAACAACAACAAATGCTTTATAGTCTTTTAGATTTTTGATATAAATTAAATTAAAAATTCACTGCTAGTTTTTGGTATTGTTATTATTTTCACCTTTTTGTTGATGACATATATTATTATGTAACATTCTTTGTATTATACTAGATCCGGCTTTCTCACAAGTTGAATATGTAAGTATTATGTATTCTGAAGCCAAGTCATCAATTGCAGAGGCGGAGGAAGCCAAGGAAGGGAGGGGAAGGAGCAAGTTTTGCGGTCATGGCCTGACCCCAGATTGAGATTGGTCACCATGTTAGGCATAAAATGCACACAGGTTCACTTTTATCACATATAAGCCTAGTATGTGATTATGTTTGTTTCTACAAGTATGTAATTAAATATGTCAAATGTTTTATGTAAAAAAATATAATTTTTTTAATATTTGTAAATAAATAAATATATAAAATATATTTAATTAATCAATTTAGAAACGATTGCACCAATAATAATTCAAGGTTATTTTAACTGTAAAATGTTTTGATATTATAACTTGAGTTTATTTGGGTGTGTGATTGGCCCACTGAGTCATGTGATTGAGTTTAAACTTTAAGTAAAGAAACATTTAAAATGGAAAAATTATTTAGATCATTTTTTTTTATTTTTAAATTGGTTAAAAATTAAAGTTTTTAATCAAATAACTTTTTAAATAAAATTTTTAAAATGTAAAATATTTTTTAATAATTCTAAAAAGTTTTAAAATTCTGGCCTAATGATACAATAAATAATAATCATATTTATACACAAAAATATCTGAATCATTTTATAAAAATATAAAGCCATAAAATAAAAAAGCAATTAACATTATAACACCCACAGACACTAGCTCCATCCAGCAACAAGAGGAAGTACAGAAATGGGGTTACAATTCCTCTTAAACTTTATACTTAACTGAACTTGTTGCAATTGAGCCTTGGTTTTTTTTTTAGTAGGAGAATTGAGAAAAAACTGATTTAATTAACTTTTGGGGTTTATTAATAATTTTTCTTTCGGTGAAAATTCAACATTCAGCTTTTTGGTCAAAATGAATGACATCGTTTTGCAAAGACAAAGGTTAAATTATTATAATTTTTGTTCTATTTCTTATTCTTTTAAAATTTTGAAATTTACACATTTAGTTGTTAGTTGAAAACGAATTAATACCAAACTTTTTACCGGAACTGAATGGAATATATGCCAAAATGATAAGTTGAAGAAATAAATTGGTTGAATATTTATGAGCAGTGTTCCATGCTTAATAGCACGTGCTAACTTCTTCTAGGGCTTGATCTTTATCTTGTAATAAGAACAGAAGTTTGATATCAGTTTAAACTAGTCAGCATTCAAGGATTTACAATTATATCCTTCTTTATATGGATTTATAATCCAGTTTTGCTTCTTTTTCAAACACATCTCAGCATGGAACTTAACAAATATGTAACAACTTTCCACTCAAAACAAACATAATAATTCTTTAGAACAACACGAAAATGAAGATTAACCTTAGAATATTGTGATAAATCACATAAATAATGTTATAATTACTGTTTACAATAATAAAACTTAAAAAAAATGTAAAAATTTGAAGATTTGTAAGAAA
This sequence comes from Geophilus carpophagus, assembly GCA_034687075.1. Lineage (NCBI taxonomy): Eukaryota > Metazoa > Arthropoda > Chilopoda > Geophilomorpha > Geophilidae > Geophilus > Geophilus carpophagus. The sequence goes on along the minus strand of JAQFZN010002897.1, from coordinate 1,492 downwards.
ACTTTAGGTAAAGAGTTGATAATGTGTTATTAATTGAGATTAAGCATGGTATTTGTTGGAATTTTTAAACGAGGTGCTATTGTTATTAAAGATGTTGTTTTCACAGGGAAAAAATTCACACAATTGGCAAGTAGGTTAAAATTTATATAACCTACATTAAACAATTCTTCTTCTCACAATTGCAATTCACAAATTTAGGTGAAAAAATGCTCAAGTTTTGACAAAGGTTTCTTCTTTCACACTTTCTTTTAAATGCAATTTGATTTAGAAATTTAAATGGGAAAAATTTGGAAAAATGAAAAAATTAGGGAAAAAAACGGAAAATGTGTTCTGTTTAGGAAATATTGAACTTAATGCTTTTTAAAGAAAAAATTATTAGCACAAGTTCATTATGAAATAATTTATTTATGAGTGCATTAACCAATGAACTATGCATTGTAATATCAACAAACAAAGAATGATGGGATTTATACTTCGTGGACTATAAATTATATATCAAAATGGTACTGTGTAGATTAAAGTTAAAAATGTATTTAATGTTGGTTAAATACATTAAAGAATCAATTTAAGATAATGTAAAGTTGAGACATAGACAAGATTTGATTCCTGTTTGGTTAGTTGAATTGGGCATGTACCTGAACTGAATATTAATTAAAGTAAGGCCTAAATCTAATTTCGTTTAACCCAAAGGTCCACACACACAATGTTTAACCTTCAATTTTGCATGTACTTTAGTTCAAATTGTAGGAGTTGAACTTAAATATCAGTAAATTGATAGATAAATATATATAAATAAATAATAATTTTTGTAAATAAATAGTTTTTAATTAAAATGTTCGATAAATAAATAAAAATAAAATTATTACATTAAAAATAAAAATAATAAAATTTTTAATTCTAAATTCTAAATTTTTTTTCATGACTCATTTTATTTATTTATTTATTTTTTCATTTTAACTCATCATTGGCCTTTGTTAGTTAAGTGGATTTGCAGGAACCTCCACCTTTATAAGAACGTCCTTGTGGAGTTACCTCTTACAATTACCTACCGACCTTGAAACGGCCATTCAACTTGTATAAAATAATAAAATAAAAATAATAGATTTATTTATATACTTATCAATTAAATTTATAATTTTTAGTAATATAAATAATTATAGATAAAAATGGAATATTTTGTATAAATATTTGCACTACTTACCCCATTTTTCTATTTTCTAGAAGCGTATTAGAAAGATGTTGAAACAGTTATTAGATCCTAGTGTGTTATTTGCGCACTGCGCACAAAACTGTAATGCGAAGCAGCGAGCTCATAGCGGCCAACTTTTATATAGATCCGGCCCCGACAGTGTCCTAGTTTTGCAGCCAATGTGTTGAGACGAGCCAGGTGGGCACTAGGATTATTAGACATGGCGCCTATTTCTTGCTTTTCTTGCAACTGATAGGGAGAATGAACTGCAACTGGGTTTTGAATCAATAGAAAAAGATGATT
>JAQFZN010002896.1:0-10160 GCA_034687075.1 Geophilus carpophagus | reverse complement strand
CGATTTAACATTATGAATAAGTAAAATTGTACATTTAAATAGTAGACCTTATTATTATCAGCAGTAAAGTTATATAAAACTACAAATGACTAATACTAGAAAAAATGGAATTATATAAAATAATCAAAAAACAATAAAATAATGAAAAGGTGATTATATAAATAAAAATAAGACTTTTAAATGAAATTGCGCTGGCTTGTTCTCTAGGGGTATCTCGTGAATTTATGGGTTCCTAAAATGTCACAACAAAAATGGTAAATTACTACAAGCTTAATGCTACAACAATTATTTCACAGAAGTGAAACAAACATGATGAAAATAAAAAAAGATAGAAAAGTCGAATCCTAGCTAACTACACAGGAAAGAACCCTAGTGCTAAAACGTAGTCACTTAGGTAAGGGCCGCAAATATGCCTAAGAGAAGACATATCGGTGGGTGGCAGTCGAGCCATGCGTAACAGCGATGCATAACAGCGAGCACTAAAACAGCGATTGCCCTAATCTACAAGGGACTTTTGGCTTAAACAGCTCTTCTCTTTGGCAATATTCAGCCATGCCCTAATCTCAAGGGTCTTTTGGCTAAAACAGCTCTTTTCGTGGTCATTCACAGCCATGCCTTTTCTTTCAAAGGTCTTTTTTTACCTATTCTTAAGGCAAAATCAGCAATTCAGCTCATTAATCAATCAATATCAGGCAAATCAGCAAATATCACAAGTGTGCTCTAAAATTTATAATCTCATTCTGGGATAATCTATCTTGCCCTAAGGAGACAAGATATTTCCTATTTTCTCATTGGCTATTCTAATTAGCCAATTCAATTACTGGAAAAGGGGTAAAAGATATTTAATCTAATTTTGTTTATATTTAAAACTATCTAAGTGCCATCTATTGATGAAATGGAATACTAAATCTAGCTATTCCTGTCACACGTCATGAAAGTAACCGAAAAAATTTAGTTACTTCAAGATGCCAAGATATCTTTTGCAGCGCTACCACCCCCAGCAATTGAGTGCACATAGTATGCACTAAAATATGATACATAATATCAAACTGTTTGCTAACACCAATTTTTCAAATAGAGAGTAATATAAATAATTTGAAATAGAAAGTAATGAAATTTATTGACTATTATTTTTGAATGTTTAATTAAAGTGTTTAAAATAAAAGCACCACAAACATTTATTTATTTATTTATTTATAAAAACAACATCTTGCCTACATCTTGCCAAGAAGGGTTTGGGAAACATACAAGATTCAATCTGAATAAAAACTTGTACTTGAAACAGAATAAAATTTGAGAATTTTGTTTTCTTTGAATCTGAAAACACTCACTTTTCCAAGCAAATGTTGTCCCTCTATGAAATATAAAAAGAAGAGATTAAAAACATCAAATGGATAAAATAATGTTTGTTTCATTAAATATCTAAGTTGACAATTAATACAAAAAATTGTTGAGAATAAAGTTAAAGGCATCTAATTTTTTTCTAATTAAGCATCCGCAAACAGAAAAACCTTAAGACTGAAAGAGAATAAAATTAAACACATTATTTTAAAATTTATTGTAATTAAACCTGATTTGACTAATATGACTCCTTAACATTAATATACTTCCAATAACATTATTTAACATCAAATAACTGCAAATAAAAAGACCACAACACAAATATTTCTATTTTCTGGATTAATGTAACTCATTATCAACAAAGTAATAGAAATTATGATTAAGACAAAGAAAAAAAGCCTTTTTTCATCAAAAACACACACTTAAAAAGATATTTAAATTTTTTTGTTAAATTCCAAAAATTTGCTAATATTTTTAAAAATACTGCCAACACCCAAACAAAAAAAATCTTCATTGCTTCTAATCAAAGTTTAAAAGAAAAACATTTTCATACACTGAAAATGAATTATAAGTTATATAATAAGCAATTCTCTTGCTTCATAGTTATTATTTGGTTTTCGTAACACTAACCACTATAACACATAAAATGACTAACATTTTAATATTAATTAATATGATCTTTAATTTTTTTTTAATGTTGTGTGAAAGTTTAATATTTTTTCTTTTTTCAAAGAGTCTCCTTATAGCTTTGGAAATTTAATGGAGATGCTCAAAGTCATGAAAAAAATTCCCTCATTCAAGGTAATTTTTTATTGGTTTTTGTTTATTTCAATGAAAACCTAGATTAAGTTTTGCTGCGAAATAGCAGAAAACAAGATGGCATTTATATGATCTTCAAAAGGTAAAATATTGCAGACAGTTTTAGATATTTTACATCAGTTTCTGATCATTAGTTATATTTAATGATACTTTCTGAATTTCTGTTCGTTAAAATTTGACCAAGCATTTTCTTATTCTGTAAACTCGAAAATTTGTTTTACACTTACAACAAAGTATTTTTATATTTTCATAAAGGCTGTTATTTTTGAGTAAAATAAAATTCATAGCCAAGTAATTTAAATTAAATATGTAAACTTAAAGCAGTTAACCATACAATTTCTTCGATTAATCTCAAACGAATCAATTTTAATATTTTAATTAAAACAAATTCATTTAATTCAGATTAATCACAAAATCTCACTTAAATAAGTTATTCCCTACAATTAATTAAAAATAACATTTTAAGCTACAACAATATCTACTAGTTAATCCATAAGAATTCAAAATGATTTTCGCAGCCATTTCTATTTATCAAAATCCATTTCTCGTTTTTTAATTCCTTTTGTTAAGTTATTTTGTATCAATAAAAGAAGTGTTGCAATTTCTTTTTTCAACACTTCAATTAAGCATCTACTTGCTAAAAAAATATCAGACAGGTGTAGTAAACTAACATTGACAAATATTGCCCTCATTTGCAATTATTCATATTTCCGCACCTTGGCAACAACAACCAACACTTCCTTTAAACTAGCGCTTTTTGTTAACAAAATAACAAAGATATAAAAATAAAGTATTTTCATTTTTTCTTATTTATTCATTATAAACACTAAAAAGATTCCTAAGAAGTTTTTTTATATTTTAGTTTCATCAACTTCTTTAGTTTAAAAAACGGCCACCCTTATCACTGTTCTTCGTTTGTTAATTCCTCGACTTGGTCGCGATTGCCGTTCGTGGTTGGCAGTGAACAAGCTGAAGTCGTATCTATCAGTGATGCTAAAGTAGCTACAGAATCTGAGGATTTTTTCATGATGACAGTCTTTACAGAATCCTCTTCTAAAGTGCTGTTTGATTTGCTGTTGGGCGCAATCACATTATTAACAACTGCATCACCTCCTCCTATGTGATGGGTGCTCATCAGAATGCTGTAATTAATTTAGTTTGTATTTTGCTTTTAATAACTATAATAATAATAACAATAATAATCCTCATGATAATTTAATTTAAAAATTACCTATCTGTAGGTAACCCATTTTCTTCATCAGTTTCCTTATTGACGAGCTTCGATGTCGTGATGGGTGATTTGCGCATCTTCCTTTTAGTAAAATTGCACTGTGGAGAGGTTTTGCGCATACGCGTGGGGATCCTTCGTACACTGTACGCTGAATAGCCACCCCGACATAAACCATTGTTCGGCATATTACCATACCTATAAAATGTATTACGTATTCATCAATATTTCCTAAATACAGAAAAAAAACATACCGCCTAACACCACCGACAGAAGTCACCTGTGGTGGAACTTGCACATTACGTCCGCGACTGCTGGCACCGAAATTGGGGCCCCAACTTCCGACTACTACACCGGCAATTTCCAATTGACCTCCACGTGCTAACATTCCTCGACGACCTCCCATACCACGAGGAATTGTTTCGTTTGTCGGAGCTAAAAACATGATCAACAGTGAACAACAAATAATCCTATTTATCAACGAATAATGTTGCCACCTGTTGGAAATTATTCAGAAATTAGCTTGTTCGACAAGTGAAACAAATTTAAAATCAGTGATATGAAGAATGAGTCTTACAGGGTTGCAAACACAAACATTAAACTTTGTTAATTTCAAGGAAAATAAACAATTTTAGCTGACCAATTAGAAAAAAATAATGTAATTGCCATGAAAATAGTATTTTAGGTTTCATTCAAATACATGGAGAACCTGCACAGGTGGTAACACTGCGAAGAATCAAACCAATTGAATTACGTAATATTCCACGAGATCGGCTTCGTCCTTGTAATCCCATACCCGCATTCATCATATGGTGCGGAGGTAGGAAATTATTAGGAGGCACCCGATTGGGTGGGGGAGGAGGAATCAAAACCGGAAGTGGGGGCCGTGCAAATTCCACTTGCAGTCCCTCTAAAATGGCCTGACGCATTCGTTCCACTTTAGCTACTTGGTCAATCTAAAGAAAAAACAATTATTAAAATTAAAAAATTATCTCTTCAACATTAAAAAAAAATTAATTAAACCTGTCCATCACAAATTTCCACTAGGTTCTTCGCATTATTAGCTTTGAGCAATTTATGATGAAATAGTTTGCCGTCGAAAAATAGCCATGGACAACACATCAACCAAGGAACAGGTGCCCCACAAGCATCATTAGCAAAAAGTGCACATTCAACTCCACGCATGAAAAGAGCCGCCAATTGAATTCCACGTGTTGTAATCACCGGAAGCTGCATATTTTGCATGAATTGTGCATCCATCAATTGTGGAGAAACCGACTGCGCTAAAAACGCATCCAGTTCTTGTTTGCGTAAAATGCGACGTTCATTGCACGACACTATGTACCTGAAGAGAAAATAAAACAATTAATACAAAATTCAAACAAAATGTAAAATAAAAAATACAACCTGAGCACACAACACATAATGAGCAAGTGTTGGGGAACGTGTGACGTGTTTAGCATTAATGGGGTATCAGAACGTAGACAAGTGAGAAAAGCGCGTAAACGTCGTTTTTTATCGTCTAATGCAGCACCGAACCAAAGTCTTTGGACTGTCGGAACGGCCCACCCGAGTGGTACTGCTTTTACTAAATCAACGGTTTTGAAGTCGTTGTTCTTTGTCCATACCCATTCTTTGATGATTACTTCTGCCGGCTTCTCTACTGCATTACATTCATATTTAAAAAAAAAATTTTTACAAATGTTTTAGTGCTTATTGAATAATTATTGGGGTGATTTACTTACATTCTTTTTCTTTCTTTTGGTCACTTTTTTGCTTAGCAAGAAAATGCATGTGATGGATGTTGAATACAATGGCATAAACCATTTGTCTAACAGGACGATAAAAGAGGGCGGCTTGAGGCACTTCCTTTGGCGATTCCTCTTCTATGCTAAGCGGAATTTTGATTTCACCCTATCAAAACAAACCCAAACATTTCATTTACACCTGTAAATAAAGGAATAGTGTGATCCAAATTAACCTGTGATAAAATTTGATATATCCATGGAGACATAAGCCCCTTTTGATGTCTCTCGCTGGCAGTTCTCATTACTTCCGGAGGCACGGGTGGTAACGGCGGTATTCTAGTTCCATTCATATATACAGCTGTTGGTTTAGTAGGATTAATCTTTAAAAATTAAAACTTAAATTAAAGAAAGTAACAAAAAATAGAAATTCAACTAAAACAACGAGCCAAACAATAAATAAATAAAACATAAAACAAACAAACCAGCAACCAAGTAAAGCATCAGCAGCACAAAATTAAAAAAATAATCAAACTAAAAATAAAATTTAAATAAGTAAATACCCAAATTTACTACCCAAACCAAAAAATTAATACAATAAATATTCAATGTTAATTGCAATCAATTCAAATCGAAAAATAGAGTTAATAACCAAGATTGACATAGCTAACTATCAGTTTTGAATTTTTTTAAATTCTTTTAAACACACTAACGATTTCCTTAAAATTAGCCACTTTTTTGCTAATTCTAGCTGATCTAACAGCCACATATCAAAATCGTTAGCAAATTAAAGCTTCTAGTTAGCAATTCCAACCCTGTTAATAACCCAACTGCTAAAAAATAATTCAAAAAAATTGAGATATGTAGGGAACATTTAAATCCCACCGCTGCAGTTTTTTGATGCGGGGGTGTGATGCAATTCCAAGCCACCTCGGGACTGAGGCGGTTGGGGCTTGACGAGCTCGAGCTTGAAGACGTGCTTGAGGACAATAGTAGGCCAGCACCATTTAATACTGCAGTCGAAGCATTAGGCTGCTGATGGCTTTGGCTACTGGCATTATGACAAGGACTTCCAGCTGAAATACATTAAAAACAAGTCAAACACTCACTGTAGTTTGAGATGATGTCGATGATGGAGATATTGAAGATGGTGCACTCGAAGCACCATTTAACCAATCATGTGTCCCATCTGAAACAACTGCCAGTTTTTATAAAGTTATTCAATTTTCTTTCATATTTTTTCCTGTAAAAAATTTAAATTATTTTTTTTTTTGTAATGTAAAATTAAATCACCAGCAGATGACTGTCCATCGCTTCCTTCATATGTTTCTTCATAAGCTCCTTCTGATGTGTTGGAAACTGACATTTCTTTGTAGTTCTGAAGTTGAGTCTAATTATAGAATTATTGTAAGCAATGGTAAGAATTTAATATTTAAATCCTGATTCAATAACAGAGTTAGTATCAGTAACTAAAGGTTATCTAGTGCACTAATTTCAGTGGTTATAAATGATTAAATTTACTAAAACTTATAAAAATATGGTAAAATTGTTGAGAATGTAGTTTAACTAGCAAAAAAATAGATTAAACGAGCTAAAAGGTGAATAAAATTATCAAAAAGTGGCTAAAAGTAATAATAAATCCGGTAAAAATTTTGGTTAATTTTATGTTTTTTTACTTTTGTTGATTTTTGTTAATTTTAACCAGGGTTGGCCAATTGCTACCAATGTTTTAGCACCATTGCCAGTAGCGATGCTATAGTTACCGTAAATACCCACGTATAAGACGCACTTTTTTTCCTAAAAATTTTGTCCTAAAAACCAGGTGCATCTTATACATGGATACTTATTTTTTAAACTAATAACATGTATATATATTAATATATATGTATATATTAACATATAATATATATATAAAACCTATAAACAGTTACACAGGTTTTTTCATGGTTTTTAGTTGAAAAAATCAACTGCGTCTTATACATGGCATCGTCCTATACATGGGTATTTACGGTAATGGTAAGTTTTCAGCATGCTCAAAATTTGTTACTAGCAGTTTTTTTGTGAAATTGCCAATAAATGTTTGCTTGAATATGTTATTACTATGGAAATGATTTTCCGGGACTAAAAATACATAAAATCGGGTGGAATTCGAGAGATAAAAAAGTCCATTTTCAGGAGCACTAAAAAAGTCATTTTTGAGACAATCAAAATAAAAAAAAATATGAAAAACTATCAATTTTATTCAAAAATTATGATTAAAATTGATAGTTTTTTCACAATACAGAATAAACGATCACCATCACTTTTTATTTCATGATATAATTTCGTAACTTCAATTTTTTTAAAATGTAAACTAGATTTTTCCTTTAGCATTTTTATTGTTATTCTGATTATCAATCATTTTAACTTATAGTATATGTTTATAATCAGTTATTTTTAATAATTGACTCTATTTGGCAGGATTTGATTGGTTAAAATTTATAAATTATGTTATCCAACATCATTTATAAATTTTAACCAATCAAAGCATTTCAAATCTGGAAAATTCAAGGTCAAATCAGGATTATCCAAATCTATCTACATATATAAAGAAGAAAAGTATGTGTATGTGTACAGTAGAACTTTCATTAACTGTCAGTTTCTGTTATCCGTTATCATACTTGTGATGGCGGAAGTAGTGATTGGTGGACTAATCATTGATGGCACATATATGTAAGCCTAAAAAAATACAAAAGGACTAAAAGTACAGAAACCAGAAATTATCAAACATTTAAAGTGAGGTGAAACTGCCACTAGTACTGCCATGGAACACCATGGTACTGCTCAGATTTACAGTTTGGGAAGAACAACAGCCAATAATATCAGTTTTTCTATTATCCGACTAATTCAGTTATCCGTTACAGCCATGGTCCTGACAGTGATGGTTAATCGAAGTTCTACTGTATGTGTATCCACAAATGCATCTCATTGGCTAGCCTAAGAGTTCTAGATAAGGAGACACTTGTACCACACATTTAATATGGTATTGTGCTGTTTGTAAAAGTTTTGTACTTTGTAATTAGTTTGCAATCCAGTCACTAAAATTCAGATAAAGTTCATTGATTTTGTTTTATATTTGATTTGTATGTATGGAATTTTGAAATTTTGATATTTTTAGTTTATTCATTAGGTTGAAATTTGTATTTATTTATAAAAATGACCGCATTTTTTGCCATTTTTTTGCAGAGATTGAGGCAATGTATAGTAATTCTGATGCCCGAAATGCATTCAGGGCATCAGAATACATAAAATTGGAGTCTAAGTTCATCAAATTTGAATGAATTTTAAGAGTTTTGGCTATTTTTGAGAGTAAAAAACATTGATTTTTCATAAAAATTGTGGTAAATTGCCTTAGTAAATAGTAATTAGACAAAACCCTTCCTATATATGGAAATTGAAATGGAAATTCTATTCTTTAATATTAACATTTTTACTTTGTATCTCTAATGCATATTAGATCTTGTTTTGTCAGGTTATGTGGTTCTATTGAAGTTTTTCTTTTTTGAAAATAAAGACAGGGAAATGAAAAATGGGTAAATAAATAAATAAATAAAAATTTACAATTTAAAATTATAATTAAAAATTATAATTTAAATACTTTTTTCTTTCATATTTCTATTCTTTAAATCAAACTTTTCATAATTAAAAAAATAAGATATTTTGATTAATTAAATAACCAGTCAATGATGAGTAACTCAGCTAGTATTTTATATAGCTTAAAATGGTTAAATAAATCAAGAAAATCATTTCTCCATAAAATTAAAGCACATTAATGTAATTAGTAGGGTCCCGGATATTCCTTTCCCTAGTTATTACAACATAAATTTATACAAACGAGATATCAGTAGTAGCAATTATTTGCTACCACCTATAGCTTTGAGCAAAAGCAACAGCTTACTATCACTTGTGGTAATTAGCAACAGTGGTAATGATGCAAATTTTTGGTAGTGAAGCCAAACCTGACTCCAACTGATATTAGCCAATTTTTTGATAATTTTAACTGATGTCAGCAGATATTTTTAAATTAATTTCAACAATATCATTAAATTTTTCGTAAATCTTAACCAACTGAAGTGTGCACAACCAATGAATGATAACAAAATCCCTAGTTTGATGCACCAACCCTGTTCATCAAGCATCATTACCTGTGAATGAGTTGGCGGTTCAATAACAATTTGAGGTGCGGGTAATGTAGCCCCAGTAGCCTCTTGGTAAGCATTTAGGCTAGATAACTGTAACAGAATAACAATGTTAAAAAATGGAAAAATTGGAAATTATCGAAAAATTTTTTTTTACTTCGCTTTCAACAGTTTCTGAAGCAAATCTTGAAGGATCTTCACTATTGGGAACCGAGTCGGGACTACCTTGAGTAGGTGTTGTTGTAACGTTTGCATTATTTGGCAAATTATTTTGTATTGAAGCAGCATTGAAAATGCGTGGTGGTGGTGGTGGATAATAACCAGGTTCAAATTTACGAGCTAAAAATTTCTGTTAATTCAAGATTTACATCTTATAAAAAAATCCATTACCGTTATTTGAAGGGCGATAACGAAGAAAACCATCTTTGGTACCGTTAAGATAATACTGCACACATTGTTTGAATTTTTGAATCCTATCGTCGCCCGTAGTTACGCCGAAAACATGAGCACTAACAGCATCTAAATTATCGATGCTGGGTAGAGTACGTACGAATCCACAAACAGATCTAATTAAAATATCTGACGGAATTGATTGCTAGATCAAACAAATAAAAATTAAAAAATGAGAAAATGGTGATAAAAATTAAAATTATCTATTTCATTTGACTTATTGGAAAAATTTCAGTGATCAAGCAAGTCATAATTATGACTTTTTCGATGTCAGTTAACAGAAAATGGATCAAGTTAACCCAATTTTCCATAGTTAACATCCTCATTTATTTCACATCTGCCAATGGTTTTAAGTTTTTTAAACTTAAATCCATCTTTTCTCCCACAAATTCAGTACAA
>JAQFZN010002895.1:0-10162 GCA_034687075.1 Geophilus carpophagus | reverse complement strand
GTACAGTTGTTTGACAACTGTCTTATGGCAAAATTGTTTATTGACTTGATCTAATGTAAGAAAAGGAGGTCAATTAATAGGATAATAGAGTTTTCTTCAATTTACTCAACCTGTAATTATATCTTTAAGTGTGTTGCTATAGTCACAGGGTGCAGCTCCACTTGAAATAATTAAAGTTAAACTTACAGTTGGAAAAGGGATTATATAAGTACATAAATAATATGAAAATAAATAATTTACAGTTGGTTGATTAAATTAATTATGATATGCAACTCCTGTATACATTACTATAATTTGATCAATAAATGAAAAGAATTAATAACTATAAATTAATAATATAAATTGTAATATACCTCTCTATTTCTTTGCAGATGTCAAGTAAATAGCCAAATATTATTAAATCAATAAAAGCAAAATCAATATGACAACTGAAAACACATAGTCCAGTTCAGGGAGAAAAAAAATGGATTCATCTGAAGAAAAAGATGTTAGAGAAAGAAACTCACCTTTATGTCTCAACAAATTCATTAATTGTCCGTCAAGACAACCTCGTGTACCTCGACATTTGCGTAGTGCACCTATACGCAGACTACAACATTCAACGGAAAAAAGCGTTACCAAATCTTTTGTGTTATCAGTCCTGAGTGTTATGTTTGCAATAGTTGTAGGTGTACCTTTAATGCTCTGTACTGGAATACTGTATCCTTTTGCACTGTTTCTTCGGACTGTTATTACCAACTGTTGTTGTTGTCCAAAAATCTATCGATGGGGATGTTGGTGTGTAGACAGTACAGCAACGATGTTGTCTGCCACAGATGTTATGTGGTTGCAAGATGAATCGTCTGGACAGAGTATTATTAGTTGTTTACTGTTTCTTGAACGTGGTTTGGATCTTAATGCAATTCGGGATTTAGTATTCCATAGAGTTATACAAGCTGTTCACGAAGATGGCCGACGTATGTACCCAAGATTAGTGCAAAGGATCATTCCAGCCTCTGCTGGTTATTACTGGGTTGAAGATGATAATTTTAATATTGATAACCACATAGTTTGGGCTCCCGTTCATGTTAGGACTAAATCAGAATTACAGTCATTTGTTGGTGCCTTAATTGAACAACCATTACCAAGTGGTCGACCTATGTGGGAAATGAGAGTTATACCATATTTTGACAAAAATCGAGAAACTGTTCTTTTTTTCCGTATACATCATTGTATTACTGACGGTACCTCATTGGTGAAACTTCTTGTTCATTCATTAGCTGATGGACAATTAGTGCCAAACGCGAAACCTAGATTTGGTGGAACTGCATTTCCATTAAATGTGTTTCGTGCACTCATTATTGGACCAGTTACCTTTATTAGTTGGTTATTTTTTACATGTCAAGATCACAATTTCTTTCGGCGAAAAAAGAAAATTGCTGATAATTCTAAAGTTGTCGCATGGTCACATGATATCAATCTTCCAAAAGTTACGCGAATTAAACAAGTTACGCGAAGTACTTTGAATGATGTAATTTTAGGTGCATTAACTGGAAGTTTAAGAAATGTATTAAGAAGTCATGGTATCAATAACCCATACGACCTTAAGGTAGAAAATTTCACAATTAAATATTTTTGTCACACAAATCTTAGGCTAACTTTTATTGCCTGGATATTTTCTAAATGTGGTAACAAATCCAAAATTATTTTAAGCAATCACTATTAAAAACAATTTCTTACTGTTTGCTACGCTCTTTTTTGAGTGATGATTGCTTTATTAAGATTTTTATTAGCACGAGAACCGTAGACTGGTTCCCCGTGTAAATTGTAAACATATATCAACCGGAACTCTAAGTTTTAACCATTAATATAGTCAAAAGAATAGGAATACATTAATTTGCGCATCACAAAAATTTAATATTCAAAATAAATTACATTCAGAGACAATAAAACTTTTTAATAAATTAATCTTGATTTAATGGTGATTCTGTGGTACCTATTCATTGTGTAAATCGAAGGATAGGGTTATATTACACGGAACAGTATCAAATTGAACCCTAAGCAAACAGTTAAGTAGGCTCCAGCCAATAAGAATTGGCTTGAGGTTTGTGTGAACAGGAATTTAATTTAGCTCGGTACTCATTTTCATGTTGTTTTTTAAAGATAAATATTACAATTGATCTCCGTTATGAACCCAAACATGGAAGAACTTGGGTTCCAATGGGAACCGAATTTTCACTCGCCAATGTAAAAATTCCAACTAATACAGAAGGTGTTATTCCACAATTATGGGAAGTACGTAGTCGTTTGGAAGAACTCAAAACATCAGCTGACTCGGTGGTGATGTATGGTGCTATTCACGTGCTATTTGCATTTCTTCCTATGTGTTTGGCTCAATGGCTTGTCAACTGCATTTTGAGCAGAGCGTCTCTGCTTTTCTCCAATATCGCAGGACCAGAAGTGCCCCTGCAAATTGGAGCTCATCAACTGAAATCTGTGGTGTTTTGGATGCCACCAAGAGATAATGTTCCAATTGCATTGTCTGTGTTCACGTATTCTGATACATTGAAGATGTCAGTTGTAGCTGATAAAGAAATTTTACCAAATCCTCAACCAATTATCACAGAATTTGTTGCTCAGGTTGGAATTAAAACAAAGCAAAATGGTTAAGAATTTAAATAAATTTGTTACACTTTTCTTTTAGATAAGTAAAATGGCAAACTTATTAGCTAGTCGAAGAACTCCCGGTGAAAGTCGTCGTAGGAGTTTTTTAGTCGTAGGAAGAGAAGATGCTTTATACAAGCCACCAGTAGAAGAGGTATTGTGATTACAGTAGCTACATTTCCAAACTAAAACGACTTTTAATCATGTAGTGTAGCTACTATAATTTTAGCAATTTCATGTTAAAAATTTAAAACTAATATATATATTTTTAAAATTAGTTACAACAAAAATTACACGATGTTCAAGATGAACTTCATGCTATTACTCAGCGAATGGATGCAGCCACACTTGTATCACCTAGTCCAGACCAATTAGAAAACGCAGTTTTGCAACAGGAGTTATTTGCAAGAGTCGCCGAACTCAAGGAACAATTTACTGATTTGTTATCAGAATTGAGAAGGCGAAAATCATTAGCAGATGGAATTCCTTTTGGTGCTGAGGTAAATATAACTTGCTACCCTCAACCTGATGCTTCTAGACATCTGTCAGTTCCCAAAGTCATTTAAGACCCCATGTATGGCGTCTGCAAATAGGGGACAAAAAAGAGAGCTCATATTGCTCAAATTAGAAATTCTTGCTTCAAAGATTTCAAACTTTCAAATTAGGAGTGTCTGAATTTTTTCTCTTTTGAACTTGCTTCTTCAAATTTAATTTAATTTCAGATTTAAATATTGATTTAACATTCATAGTTCATTAATTTTATATGTATTAAAGAAATGTATGATCAATTTAAACTGTGCTTACCATGTAGATGCTACCATTATTTCTTACCATTTATTTCTTACGGCTGAATTTTGACTAAAAAGGATCAGGTTTTAAAATGTGTGTATGTAAATTTAAATTTTATTGACTTGTATTTTTCAGGAAGACGATGATGATATGGATGGTGAGGTTAGACGACCTCGCAAAAGAGCACTATCTATTTCTTCTTCTCGTAAATCAAGCATTTCCATTATGTCTACTACTCGACCATTGGCAACAACGCCAACATCATCCCATCATTCTGTACTGTCTCATTCTGCAGATAGTGAACCTTCGTCCTCTCCCACACAGGAGCAACAGAGAGCCCTTCTAGAAACTGAACAGGTAGTTTGTTATGTTGTTCGTAATTACTGAAATATTTACATTTCTAGAATCTGTACGATGCTTATTTTTAGTCTTGTTTTTTGTCTGTGATAAATAATTGCTTTTACTCTTCAAAAGTTGGACATTTTAATTGCTGGTATATTAGTTGATTTTATGTACATTTTAAATTTAATTTATGTATTATTTTAAATCTAAATTGCAATAAATATTGTGAGTATTTCAAGAAAATTAATTTTTATGTTTGAATCATGCTTTAATTAATGCAGCATTTGGATTATCATCAGAGTAAGTTATTTTGTGAGAAATGTCAAAGTATTTCGATTTTTTTACAATTAATTTCAGAGTGTATACAAAATTAATAATTGATTTCAAAAAACTATCTATTTTTTTTAGATCCTACTACTGAAGTTTAAAAATTTAACTGCTGACATGAAGCTTTGTGAAAACCTTAACATTTCTAAAGATTATATGTAATCTAAACTTCTATTTCTATAAAAAGTTTATTAATCATTAACAACTTTCTATATACGAACTTTTTAAAACTAAATACCAAATTTGAAAAATCAATGCAACTAAATTTATTGATTTATATGTAATAGCAAACAGTGCCATGACAATCACTGAAATGGAAATATAAACTTTTAATAATTACGCAATTTTGTATTAAATATGGTAGTTGAAGTAATATAAAACTGTAATTGTAATATCAATTTTAATTTTAATTTTCATTTAATTTAGATAATGAATAATGTTTTAGTATAGATAAAGATAAATATTTATCAAACGTCTTCCTTCCTTTACTGCTATTGAATCTCCCTTTCTTCTCACAAGATGTCGCCACTTGTAGAATTTATTAAAACCTCGCAATTTTCTGATACGCTCCTATTGTAACTCGAGTAAGCAAAGTTCGTGAAAATGGGTATGTGCCTGCCTTGTTTAGGATCATCTGCAGCTGATTACAACGAGCAACCAGACGCAGTAAGTATTTCCTTGAGCAGAGAAATGCAAATTCGAATCGATGAAATTACTTGAGATTATAAGCCTAAACCACTGGTACCATCTTGTTTTATTTGATTATTATTATTATTATTATTATTATTTATTAATACCATTCAATTGTGGCAGACGTTCAACTGGTTACACATTAATGTTGAATAGGTAACCTTTGATATTTATCACTCATAGACAGTAGGTCTGGAACTTGCTAATAAAAAACAAAGAGTAACTTGTAAATTTATAATTAACATAAAAAAATGAGGTTAAAATTAATATAGAAATTAATAATTTTATTATATTTTTCACAATACAAAATTTTAAAATTTCAAAACTTCAATTTCTTAATCAAAAATACATTTGAATATAGATTTTAAATTAAATTATACACAACCATTAAAGTACATTAAAATCTGTTTCAGTCATATAAAAATTACTAAATTTAACAAAATTTAGATTTTAAATTTAGAAATTGATAATATCATTTATTAATGAAACTAAAAATGTTAATATTGCATTTTTTTAAAAAATAAAATAACTATTGAATGACATAATATTTTTTTTTGTAAAAAAAGCTACTATTTGATAACATTCCGTGTAAACATTTGCATTATGATTATTATGACAAAGTGTAAATAAGTTGAAATTAGAAACAAAAATCCTCTAAAAGCTAAATAGATTATTTGGAGTGTTGAAAAAATATTGCATGATGGGATTTGTGGCCATTTTAC
This sequence comes from Geophilus carpophagus, assembly GCA_034687075.1. Classification (NCBI taxonomy): domain Eukaryota; kingdom Metazoa; phylum Arthropoda; class Chilopoda; order Geophilomorpha; family Geophilidae; genus Geophilus; species Geophilus carpophagus. The sequence goes on along the minus strand of JAQFZN010002895.1, from coordinate 4,649 downwards.
TATTAATAACAAGTTGAAATTGATCACAATTAAAGTGGGTGCCCAGACTCAATATCATCATCAGTTCTTAACCAAAGACAAAGCCTGCGTCGAAACAACCACATTTTAATTTCAAACTTATGCCTTCTTGCACAATAAACACCAAACATAAGTGCTGATAAAAGAATGATTATTGTAAGAACCGTTACTACAATTGCACTCGAAGATGACGAATTCTGAGGTGGACATATTTCAGTATAATCAAGTAACTTCAATTTTTGATTATAAAATCCACCTGGTCCGCATTTTACATCACTCGCATCATTTATTTTCTCTGGTGGCGAATTATGCAACCAATGATAAAAAGAGAGCGTCGTACAGTCACAGTTCCAGGAATTATTACTCAACGTCACAATTAATGATTTCCTTCGATTCACTTCATCCATCAACCACATTGGTAATGACGTCAGTCTGTTGCCGTCTAGTGTCAATAAGAGCAACGATTTGGGCAAATCAACTTTCTTATCAATATTACTAATGAGATTATTTGAAAAATATGCTTCGGTTAAGCTCGTCCATCTTGGATCTTGTAGTGATTCAAGTGTGGTTAAATGATTATCATTGAAATATAATTTTGATGCATTTGGTGGTACTTGTTGGATCATTTGCTTCAATTTTTTACCTTCACAATGCACTTCGGTGATTTCTGATACCGGTGTTTTTCTGCATTCACACTCGGGACTACACGAATCATTTAACATACAATACAACTTGTCTTCATCAATTGACGATAAGACCTGGTTAGTTATTGTCGAATTAAGTGGCAGAGCACATTTTAAATTATTCGCTTCAAAATAAAAAGGAGCGTTAGGATCAACAGAATTTCTAGTTTTCAAAAAATGCACAAATTCGAGCAAGTTGCAGTCACAATTAATCGGATTATAGTCCATAAGTACAGTAGGAATAGAGTCAATATATTGTTTAATCACTTTCTTATCATTATCATTCTTAATACGGTTGATATCATTTAAATTAACAGTTTTGATCTGGTTATAGGTCAAATCCACAACGGCAGATTTTGATTTAAAGTTGATTTGTTCAGTGTTGATCGCTTGAATCAGATTTTTAGTCAGGTTCAGGTTATGAAGATTTGCACTCTGGGCCCATTCTGTTGGTAGATAAGATATCTGATTACGAGTTAAATTTACATGCATCAATTGAGCAGGTAACATAAAAACTTGGGTGTTGATATCCAAACGAATGTCGTTATTAGATAAGTCCATCCACGTTATGTTATCTGAACTTCGAAAAGCTGCTGAATCAATCACTTGTATTTGATTGTTATTCAAATCCAATGTGGTCAAAGCAGGTAAAGATGAGAATAAATTTTGTCCAATACTTGATAATTTATTATTACCAATTTTTATCTTCTCTAGATTTTTCAATGGCTTGAATAAATTCTGTGGTAAATTTGATATTTGATTAATACTTAAATTAATTGATGTTAAATTAGTTGAACTAGCAAAGAAATCATCTGCTAGTGATATCAGGTTGTTGTGGCTTAGATCAAGATGACGCAAATTAATCATATTGATCAATAAATCTTTGGGTAGTGTTGAAAGATTGTTTCTTCCCAGGTCTAATATTTGAAGTGATGTAGCTCCAGAGAGTAAATTAGGTGGTAAAGCTGAGAGGTTTGAATTGAGCCTGATATGAAGTTCCACAAGATTTATATTGGATTGAAATAAATTGTCTGGTAATTGAGTTAGTTCATTGTAAGTTAAATCCAATGATGTTAACTCGGTGAGATTTTGAAAGGCATTTTCAGATAAATTTTTTAACAAGTTATGGGTCATGCTGAGATTTTTCAAATTAGGTGCAAATTGAAAGATATTGTCAGATAGATTTGTAAACTTATTTGAATCCAAAATAAGATCTTGTAAATTTGGTAATTGGTTATGAATTTTCGGTAAATCTGTTAATGCATTTCCAAATAATGACAAATGGGTTAAATTAGTAGTTTGATTGAAGATTCCATCAGGTATTTTCTGTATCAAATTGAGAGTTAAGTCCAAATAGTCCAAATTGATCAGATCATTGAAAACACTTTCTTCCATTGATGATATTTTCCAACCAGTGAGAACCAAGTGTGAAACATTGGTTAAATTAGCAAAAAGATATTCTTGAAGTATCTTAACATTAGCATTATTGGCATTTGTCGAAATACTCAGTTCAGTGGGATTCACAGAACCAAACATTTGGCTGTAAGATATATTAGGTAGTGGACAGTTCATGAAATGCACAGATTTAATGGAATTGAAATTAAATTCAGCAAACATGTCTGGATTATACAAGTTGCTGCAGTCTCCTAAAACACCACACCTGCATTCCATTATCAACTCGTCGGTTGTAATATTAACCAGAACAGTAAACTGATAATCTTTGGATCCTTGGTAGCATTCAAAAAGTATGACATCATTTGTAGGTTTACACTCGCACGAACCTCTGCTGGCGGGACAGGTGTAAACAGACTCGGATTTCAACTCGGTTGAAAAAGCCAACATTAAAATTATTATAGTGAAAAAAGAAGCAGCCATTATGAGTTGTTTTTGTTCTTCTTAATGATGAAATAATATATCCTTTTTCCGAAAAATGACTCACGAAATTATCCTATAGGCCATTAACGGATTTTATAACACTTCGTAACTGATCCTTCGGCGTGAAAAAATTTATAAAGGCCTAAAAATAAATAAATAAATAAAATAAGTTTGTGTTTGAGAAAATTAAGAGGAAAATGAAGGTAGAACAATTGTAAATGGTGAAAGTGAGCAGGTCAAGCATGAAAGTTAAATGTGGTTTGAAAAAGTTATTAATTCACATGAATAAATTAATGAATTAATCAACTAATCGTTAAATAGATTATCAAATAATACCTGTCCACACTTACGATTTAATCGAATGATAAGAGGTTAAGATAACACCTGCAACCAACAACAAAATTTGATCTTAACTTTGTCCCAGTACTTCCACCATGTCATTTCCTGTACCTATTGTGTATAGAAATAAGAATTCATACACCTGCAACTCCCTGTTAAGCCACACCTGTTTTAATGCTAAGCAACCAATCACTGCTCACCTGGTTGTAACCAAGGTAACTTGTTAGAGAAACATGAAGGTGACCTGCTTCTGTTAGTAAGAAAAAAAGAATGGAAAAATTTGGAAATAAATATGAAGAGATTTGATTTTAATGAAAACAGGTTTTGAATTATGTAACTTAAAATAAAACTTTTTAAAGTGTATTTTTTATACTGGAATAATAATTGTTTAATATTTATATTATTTGGTTGGGTTACTATTTGAAATATCCTTATCTAATAATTTTATAATAATGTTGAATTATTTATAAAAAATTTCAAATTTTCATTAAAAAAAGTCAAATTAATTTTCTAAAAATGTTTATCTTAATTTTAAAGGAAACTAGACGTCGCCAACTGGCAGAAGCAGCTGAAAAAAGGTTAAAGGAACAAGAATCTCGAGGTATTAAAGATCCTCAAAAGTTTAAGGAATCACTGAAGAAGAGAGAACAACTTGAAAGAAATGCGGAATATAGAGCTGAAGGAGAAGGCTTGAGAGTAATTAATTTGTTTTTAATAACAGCCTTAAAATTTAATTATTTTTTTTTATTTTGCAGTGGCAAGTTGGATAAAGTGTTTTCTTTATTCTTATTTTTTTACTTTTTCTACTTCAAGTTTTGTATTGGAAAATATTTTTTGATTATGAGAATTTGTACTTGTTATGCACGATGAATAATAATTGTAAATTTAACTACAGTATATGCATTGTTTATGATAAAAGATATATTTAATTTTGTTTGCATAATAAAATGTATTTAATTGAAAGAAAATTTATTATGTAAAACAACGTTCTAAAACAGTAATAAATAATTTATAACGAAAGATATACATTTTATCCTAGTCTCTTTTCACTTCATTGCATCAGCCGATTTATCTTCATGTAACAATATTTTTCATTAGAATTACTACAAAAATTATTACTATAAAAATAAATATTTCTTTAACTTAAACATACCAGTATTTCAGCAGTCAAATGGAAATGTACAGCCTCATTTGAAGGGTCTAATTCTCCTAATGATTAAGAAATTGTTGTTAATAAATCATGACCAACCAAGGTCATTACTAGCCATACGTTTCAAAATACTGCACTTAAATTCTAATAGTGGTTATAAATAGCACTTTTCTTCTATTTACTGGAGCCTTTTCTGATTAAAAATGTTTCTACGCAGTTTGATTTTTATGTGTAAGCGAGAATAAATTCAAAAAATGGTCACAGCCTTTGAATAATTTCAGAAATTCTAAGTAATAACATAGTGGATTTTTTATTTCATTTTTAGAATGTCTAAAATACAAAAACAATGTCAAGATTACCATACATATATAATACGTAACTCGGGGGTGTTGACTCGCATCATTAAAGACAAGTGTCACAATTAGTAAGAACTTTAATTAAATAAATACCATAATTCTTTCAGTCATGGGCTATAGTTTAGTTACATTTTTCTTTTCTGCAATTCCTGCTTCTTTGCTATTTATTTTTTTCTACTTCAAATGACAGCATAGAAAAATTTAAAATAATAAAATCAGTTTTAAAAT
>JAQFZN010002894.1:0-10162 GCA_034687075.1 Geophilus carpophagus | reverse complement strand
TGTAATTGGACATTTCAGTTGTTATTATTAACTCCGAAACAAGTTGATTGGACTGCTGTTGTTGCTGCAAAGTGTAGAAGAATAAAAAAAAGAAAGAAATGGAGAAGAAAAAATTTATTTCGTGGACCTCCATTGGGAAGTTAAGAGAAGAAAAAAATAATTTGTTGAGAAAGGCAATTTTAGGAGGACGACTGTTTTCCGCAGAATTGGATTGTCGTGCCTGACTAAGTCTCCACGGAGATATTTAACGTAGGATTTAGAACCTGCGAAGAATGTTGTCTGCCTTGTCGTAATGAAGGTTTCTGTTTTAAGCCCTATATTTTTTTTCTGTATTTCTAGCTTTAATCGGACGAGATAGGTAGTATAATGTATGATTGTGAGCCTTCTTTCGGTAGATAAAAAGCAGTTTTTGACACGGTTTAATAGTGTATTAAAGCATTAAAAGAATTAAAGCTGAAGGTAAAATTTTAATTTAAATTTACAATTTGTAAGCAAAGATGCATGTTTGGGTTGGTTTTATGGGTAAATCATACTTTAATTTTTATATTTTAATTTTTTTTTAATATTTACTTTTTATTTGCGCAGGATGAATGATTTGCAGCTGGGTTGTAGGTATTGTATAATGATAGGCTTTTCAATAAATGATGAAACAAGTGTGGTTTGGTGCATCTACTTATTGTGTAAATGTCAATGTCATTTCCAGAAAAATATGACATTCTGTTTGTTTGTCGGAAACTGAATAGAGAATGGCTTAAAGCGATCCAACTTACATAAAGCTAACGATTAATTACATTTTGTTTTTAAAGAAAAACGTTTATTTTGGTAATTAATTAAAACAAGCCAAGTACATGTTTGTGCGTGTTATTTTAATTTACGATGATATTTGCGTTGATGAATTTACAAAGTCAGCTGCCGGTTGATCCGGTTGATTTTTTTTCTTATTATAAGATTTAATAACGTACTTAATAAGTAATAAAAGAAAAGAAAATATACAAGGTTATACTTAAAAATATATGCAAATATTAAAAATAAATTTAATATTGTGAATTTTTACTATATAAATTCTTAAACGCTCATTTTATATTCATCATTGGATTTTTCCTAAATTTGAAGCAATGAGTTTAAGCCAATAATATTAGTTGACAGTTGGAAAGAATAAAAATAAAAAAAGTCTTGTTTCAGGTGAGAAAAACGAAGGAAAGGATTTGCATAATCTCACTTTATGATGGAAATGTGATGAAGAAAAAAATAGGAGTTAGCATCACGTAATAAGCTGTGTTATACACACTGCTCGTAAAGATGTGTTTTTGCAATTCTAATGTGTGAATCTCACGGGTAAAAGTTAAAATGAAAGAAGTTATATTACCGCTGGCTATATACCATGAGCCAGATAAAGTTTGCAAAGTAAAAAGAGAAAAAACTGGTTAAACACACAAGGTTGTATGCACAAGATATTGAGCAAATGAGATGCAAATGAAATTAGCGAGCGAAGGCATTAAAATGTTTTTGTTAGGTAAAAGAGGAGAAAAGTTGGCACCAACGATAGCATTTATCGCTCAATCAAACGTGCAAACCTGCAAGTTTGGTTTGGTAGGCTATGATAATTAACGTTTTGCCGTCCTCAATTAGATTGGTTGACTTGTTTATCAGCTTTTTATGCATCGAGCACGAGAATTGGCTCGGGACATGCAATTAGAGAAATGCCTTCTCTACATCAGACATGAAATACAACGAAACCGTGGGAGTTTGTTAGGCGCCAGGTAATTTCGTTAGGTTTAAACAGCTATATGTATGCAACGAGTCGAACAACTAGACTAGCCAGCCCTATATTTTTCTCATATCCCGTTATTTACACGAATTACTTTCTATTATTCTTTCATTTCAAGTGAATGATGACCCATTATTTTATTTTATTTTTTGTTGATGGAAAGAAGGAATAAAAAGAGAGAAAGATGTTTATTTATATATCGAATTCGCATCAGGTGTGGGAATTTAGTCAGCTGTTATTGAAGATAAATTCCAACAGGATGTATGAAACGAGAATCCCTTGATAATAAATATCAATTTAGTAATTATTAAAGAAATTTGAACATATTAAAAGTAATTTAGGAATAGGTAAATTTAAAAAAAAGACAAGAGAAATAAAGAAGAGAACAATAACGAATTGTATATTTTAGTTTGTAAATGGAGGAGAGTTGATATACGAAGCGTTGTAATTTTAATTTGTAAAATGGAGGTTTGTAAAGGGGTTTATGGTTTCAAATTGATGGGATTTGGTAATATTTTTTTGTGTGGGTTGTTAAAATTAAGAGAACTTTGGACAAATTAAATTTGTTTATCAGTTTTGTTAGAAGTATGAATTTAATCCCTCGTAAAAGTGAGTTTTATCAGTAATGAACAGTTCGAAGAGATTAATTTTCGCTTTTAATTTGGACCTAATTTTTATTTTAACATTTTTTTCCCCCTAAATTTTATATTTTATAATTTAATTCAGTTCACGTGGACACCATTTATATAAGGCGACGAGTTGAGTTAGGGTTTAATTAAAAAGAACATGCACTTATCAAGTTAATTGTAATCTTATAAACCTACCGTAAATTTAGCGTGGGAAATTCGCATGTTATGGGATAAGTAAATAAATAAAGATTGGTAGATAACAGCGATATGTTTGTGGTTTTCTAAGTAGCACGTACACGACTACATCGTTTGTTGATTTGTTTCTTCTATACAACTACTGAATTGAAACCAACTGAGTAAAATTTTGTGTAAACTCAACTCGGAATGGTACATAAATGTCTTTTTCGTAAATCAAAATGATTTATAAGAGACTTGGAAAGAAAAAATGATAGAGAAAATGGAACGGGAGACAGAGAGAGGAAAGCTTATCAAAATGGAGGACGAGTATCAGCATCCAACCGAGAAAAACGATATAACGATATTTAATTGGAACTTGACTTTTCTATACACGGTAGGAAAACAAAAATATTTTGTCAGTTTGTTTGTATCAAATGAAATATTTTATTATATTTGGATGAATTTTTTTCTCTTATAGTTTTCGCAATTGCGTGTGGGATCCCTAAATTTTTCATTTTTGATAAAAGATGACGTTCGAAGTTTATTATACGACTGGTGTTTATATATTATTTCCCTGCTGCGTGCTCATATATTTGGGCGTCTTCATACATTCAAAAAAAATTCTTGCCAGCTCTAAGGGAGAAATAAATTGTAGCTGTAGAATTTTTTCTTTTTTTTTTTTGCGGTGGTATGTTTGTGATAAGTGAGTGTCTTTCGAGTGCCAAAACTGGTAAAAGTTATGATGATTGGAAAAGTTTTGGGCGTGTGTCTCCTTGAACGGCAACTGATGAATACGCATGCAGGACCTTGGGTGCATTTTTATAAATTATTCAAAAAATGCCTTTGCTTTATTTTTATTGCTCACTACATCTAAAAAGATGCCTCAAGTGCTGATCGTTTATATTCAACCGAACAAATTATTCTTTCCTGCGAGTTATCTCAAGAGGAATAAGTTAAACGCATGTGCATTTTCGAAAAGCGCACTTTGTGCACAATTTTACGATATAACCGGAGTTAAGAAGGGATTTGGAATCTCAACAAGGGAGAGGAAGCCGTATAATAGGAGAACAAATTCAAGCGTATTCCCTATGGGTTATCTGACCAAGAAACGCTTGTTTGTATCTCGGCTACCCGCAAGATACTTTTCCAACATTGGCGTGGCAAGATAAGCTTGGAAAAGGAATACAGAGCGGCAGCCATTGCCTCTCTTATTTCGCACGACCACTCAAGCATCAACTGTGCTCCCGATAAGAGTCTGTGAAGCGGTGTGATAGGCCCGAGACGAGAGATCGGACCAATAGGAGCGCAGCTCGCTTGATGGAATCCCGCCTCCTGCAAGGAGTAAAAGTGGCACGAGGCCGAGCGGGGTTTCTGCCCTCATCCTATAAGGTTTTCTCGCACGCGCCCCGGTTAAAGGGTTATTTTTTTGTGTTCAAAGGGTCCACAGTGGACGCCGGCTGAGATGGTCGTAAAAGTTTTCTTTGCTTTTGAAAAGTTGAGTATGAACAAAAGGGCAGAATACATGTGGGACACACGAGAAACCCCTACCAATGGGGGTTTGGAATGAGAGTAAATAAAAGTGTTAGACGAAATTTGACTCTTTGTTATTTCTCTGTGATGACTTTATATCTTGACTAATTTTCAGTTTGGTAATAAAAGTTGGATTTAAGGGAAGGGAAGGAAAGGAAGAAAAAAAAAGTCTTAAAAAAGTTTTAGATTTAGATTGTACAGAAGATGTGATCAAAGAGAGAAACGGTCAAGGAAGAAGAAAATAATAAATGGGGAAAACGAAGAAAAAAAGAAAAATGGATGCTGCTTAAGCCTGCTCTAAGGTTTTACGATGGTAAAAAGTGAGTTGGAGAAAGCATAACTTGATAGGGAATTCTATTTGCCTGCTCAGTGTGCAGTCATCTCGTATGAATTCCAGTTGACTGATCGTGACGTCAGAAGCGAAAGTCATTTCCCATTCCATGCAGGGTTCCTACATCTTATATTCTTTGCTGCTTGTATGAGTTTTTCTCATCTAAAACTCGGGCCAAAAATCTTATTCCTTTCAACTTAAAATACAATGGCATGAATAATTAGACTGTTGATAATTCAATTGCCGTTTTATCTCTTGATATAAATTGTTTGCAATTAAAGTTTTAACAACTCGACTCTTTTTTTTATTTAATATTTTCATTTTCTCTATGGGTTGGATGCTAAATGATTGTGCGTTAATTGAAATTGTTCCTCGGAGATGCGAGCAAAGTAATGAAATTCGATTAATATTTCATGCGCTTTCAAAAAGTTCATATCAGAATGCGACAGAAAGTGCAAAAGTCGTCCAGCAAACGATCGTTTATTATGTTGGCAACTTTCCGAATTTTGCAACCCGACTTATCACAAACCCCAGCTATCATTTTCAAAGGGAGATATTATATATGTGATGTGCACTGGCTCAAATTCCATAGGGATATGTATGGAGGAAAATAAGAATCTGGCAAATGCAAATTCTATGTAATATGTGTGTGCATCTGACAACAACTCAAGTTGCAAACATGCAGACTAGAGCAAGATTCCGCCTTGTATAAAATGCAGCGCACGCGTAATTCGGCGAATTGCGGTCACCGGCAAATCCCAGAGGGTGTGTATATGTGTGCACCGGGTCTGTGTTTATTTGTAACAAATTTTGAGCGTTTGCGAATACAATTTTTAACCAGTTGAAAGTCTGTCAGCAACATCTGAAATTAATGATTCTCAAGGGATGGGCAACAGACTCGGTTAATGATGGGGAGTTTCGTTAGCCTTTGATTCCCTGTGTTATCAGCTGCCATCCCGATCATTTTGATAACAGTTGGCCGTTCTCTAATGAGTTTTCGCTCTATAATGACATTATTACATACCGAATGTTCTAGTTTATAGAAATTGCGAAAGAGCGTTTCGAGAGGAAATTTTTGACAGCCAAAGGGTATTATATAGGTTAGGAAGATTGGTAACGATAAATCTTGCAGGATAAAGGTAATATTTTTCGGTAATGACGGACCGAAAATGAACATATATAACGTAGCTCAGAGCTAGAAAAATAATTAAAGTTAACAAGCTCTTGAAAAATTTGATCCTTGCGGCTTTTTGTCATGCTTTTAATTTCATTATATATTATTTTTTTGGTAAAATGTATTTAGCACAAAGACACAGTTGAGATTGGGCCAAGGGGGACTTACTCTGGGGCTGATATTTCTGTGCACGAGTTCCGGATGGATTCGATGATGGAAAATCGGAGACAAAGCGATGGAACGATTCCAGGAATGTTGAGAAATAAAGTTGATGACAAGTTTTTAGCGGGTGCGGCGAAGAGGCGATGCGGCTGCGCGCGTGCGCACTGCCCATCCGCAGCACGGGCGTTGAAGGTTTTCGTGCCAAAGGCCCAATCAGAGACAAGGCGCGTGCATTGTCCGACAAGCAAGCACATGATTGCGCGTTCGTTGCCGTCATTTGCATTATTTGATAACTGGGGAGGGTGGGTTTATGGCGGTTCGGGTGAGGAAAAAGCAGGAAAAGAGAGGCAAAGTGTTCTTTCGGGCTGAAAATTGTGGCAAGGTCATGAGCCGAATCAATTGTTAAGCCCAAAAACTTGTCCACCGCCCGCCCACACGAGAAAAGAAAGAAAAAGATGCCTTCTTCTTGAGTCTTCCTCTGGTTTCTTTCTCCTTCCTGCTTGTGCTTTATCTCGTAGACAAGACTGTAAGTAGATTCGTCTTTTTGTTTTGAATTATGATGCTACCCCATGTGTACATCTTTATCTTCTTTATCTCCTTTCTCAAACTCTTAACTTGAAAGTTTTCGTCTCAAATTTATATACTCATTACACCCATTTAAAAATGTGCCAATTACGCACCGTTATTGGCATGTCAAGTACAGTTTTCGTTGGGTGAAAAATGTGAAAAACTCACTTAAGTCTGGAATTTGGTAAATATGAGAGGTAAAGTTGGAAGGGGAGGATGATAATTAAAGATATGTGCAAGGAGGTTGTGGTTGGAAGATGCTTTTTTTTTTTACTTACTTCATGCCATTATTTGCATCTAATAAAAATTTCATCTGTCGCAGTAAATATTGTGCTGCTGTGCTATTAAAGAGAAAAAAGGCCTGCAGTATATTATATACATATACATAAAAAAAATTCCAAACTTGCTTTTTATTTTTTTTTATGCCCCGCCTTAATTAGAATTTTTTTTTTAGTATTTCCACTAATCATAATCTTTTTTTGTTGTTGAATGGTCGCTTTTGAAATATATTCACCATCCGATGAAAAATTTATGCGGTGGTTGTTTGCGCTTGCCAATTTGATATAGTACCGCGACTGCACGGAATTCGCTTGCCGGTTTATTAGAAGTTCATATAACTATTGAGAATTTAATCGATTTTGCTTTCTTTTATTCATTCAATTTCTGTCCTGGAATTCGCTGCTTTTTATTAGATATTTTTCAATGTTTGGCGATGGAATTTTGGCTCAAGTTCGAGGGTCACGAAGAATTTGGTTTGAAATTTAAGTCATCCGTTGAGTGAGGAAAATGCGGCTTGAAATGCGAAAAGTAATTTGATTTTTTTCCTTTTTTTTATTTTTATTTTTAGTTTTTTTCACTTGTCAGTAAGGTTGACACGGGCCAGGTTTTTCGTACCGTATGGAACATGTTTCAAAGTTAATGAGATGAAACTAAAGTATTTATTTTTGAAAGGTCCCTATAATCTGTATCTAATATAACTGTAGTTGAGCTCCAGCTAAACATTCGGCGGATGTTTGTTATCTAAATAGGGTTATAATTTATTTAACAATTTACGTGACATTTTATAATGTGTTAGAAGTGATAAAATGTGAATAAAGTGACGATAGACATAGTCTAAGTTTACTTACTCTTCTACAAAGGAAAATACATCCAATGGGGATTGAAAACTGCAAGTTTCATCCATCTGAGCTTATTGACATTAAAAATAAATTATTAACCTCTCTCGGGATTAAAAAAAAAGCTAACGGTTGCAAATTATTGATAGTTGTTGGCCTAACGATGTCTTTTTTTAGTCCTCTCCCTTTCTCAAAGAGTGGTTTGATTTAAATTGCCCACAAAAAATCTGCAGCTTAACTACAGGTGCAGTCTGTTTGTCATTTTATTTTTTTCTTTTTCAACATACAAGACGTTCTTTGACTAAAAAAAACAACATACTTTGAGACGCTTGTAAATCAATGTGTAAGGTCTGTTAAACTTCATCCGGTTTTTTCGACTTTGAAAACTTCTCACCGTCATCAGTTAAATTTCTGGCCTCTGTCCGGATGACGAGAATCCTCCCATTACTACACTGGTCTTTTGATAGCTTTAAATAACCGTGCACACAATTTGCACATACTTATATTTCCTGTCTTGTAATAAATCAGAATTGATAATGTTATTTTCATCAGTCGTGCATTATATCTCTTTTGTTGTGAAATCGAAATAAATAAATAAATAATTAAATAAATAAAATTTCCTTGTGTTCTATTGTATATTTTATGCTTTTTTCGAGTTAAATTGTATATTTTATTTGTTTATTTTTTTCCTTTTAGGTTTTGAAATTGTTGGCAGAGCTGGGTAAGGTCTTCTCGTCTTAAGATTTATATTTTTATGCACCTGCTGAATGGAAGTTTAATTATCACTAATGAGTGATTTTTATACGTTTTCAACCTGAGACTCGTTTATAATCTATGGAGTTTGAAATTATGAATTATAACTTGCTGTGAAGTCGCCATTGAAAAAATGCAGGTATGATATATAGCTTGGTTTAGTTTTGCATATTTTATTTTTGCGATGCAAGTTTTGTGATCCATTGAGTTGAGAAGTTTTAATCTGAGTTTATTAAATTTTTTTTAGTGTATTAATATGTGAGATTTGCATGTAAATGATTTAAAGTTGTATTAAGCTAACTTTGAATTGACATTATAAATTATAACGGGCAGTTTTAAGAAATGCGAAAGAAATTAAATGAAGTGTTGGATGTTTTATTGCTACACTAGTGGTAGTAAATTTTATTAAAATATTAAGAAAGTTGAGTGCTAGATGATTATGCGAAACACATTCTGCCATTTAAAAAATGATGTTGAGGGTTTGGGTGGAAATTATATTTTATATGTACGCGGTGATTTCGTATTTAAATTTTAGTTTTAATCGCTACAAAAATGATTAATTTACTGGAAATTTAATATTAAAATTTTAATATTAAAATTTTAATATTAAAATTTTAATATTGAAAATTTAAGTTAAATAATTTTATTATAAATTAACTTTGGAACCGTTTTAAGGAAAATAAAAACTAACGGAATTCCATTAGTTTTTATTTTCCGTAAAACGGTTTAAAATTGTCATTTCTACGTTAACGTAGAAATGACAATTTTGAACACGAATACAGATGAGTACAGAACATATACCTTATCAAAGTACGAAAATTTTCTCTTGAACGGTTAGTAAATGTGCAAATTAAATCTAATTTTTTGACAGAACCTCTACAATTACTTCACGGAACTTCCATTTGGGAAAGGCTGACAATAACAATATCCAAAACAAAGCAATACTAATTAATTAATTAATTAAATATTTTTATCCGATAAAGAATAAAGCAATTATTTTATTGTTATTTTTTAAATTTAAATTTATTTAAAGAAGAAAAACAAAAACAGCACTTACCTTTTGTTCGCGTGAGTAAAGCTATTGAGGATAACCTGGAAAAATATTTTATTTTTCAGTAAAAACAATTTATTTTTTAGAAAAGAAATATAAATAAATAAATCTAAAGTTTATTAAGTAGTTTTTAAAATGTTAATTTTAATTAAAAAAATTATTTTGCGTTTGCTAGCAATTTATTCGGTAATTTTAAAGCAATTCTTTATGCTGCTCTTATAAACGTGGGCGTAATGCAGTGAAGCCATTGCTGTGCTTTTTTTTGGGAGGCGCTTCATCTCAGGGCTTGAACGCTGGGGGCAATGCGGTGCTGTTCGACTGCGAATGGTCGGAATTTGAGAATCTCAACCAACTGAAAGGCCCCGGATTATAAGAACACAGTCGTAAAGAAACTAACATAAAAATATATTTTGTTGCCCAGAAAAAAAAAATATAATCAAATGTCTTGACATTAATGAAAAGATGGAGTTCTATGTTCGTTCCTTAACACTCTTCTCTTTTCTTTCTCAGAGCTATCGACATTCATATAAAATGGCTGTCTCGGGACAAAATGGCGCCAGCGTAATCCAGCACGAGGCCAAGGCTAGGTAGGATGAAAAGATTTTCTTATTATTTCTTATTCTCTCTGTGCCGGAAATAAGTTTCGGTACTAAATTTTTCTTCTTTTTTATTTGCATGAATATTGCATGATAATTTTGTGTCGAATGAATCCTGTATAGAATAGTTATTTAGAAAATTCATAGAATGTGATCAGTACTTTATATTTGTATTCTGTTGGTGTGATATTAAGTGACAGTGGTTAGAAATAGATTGTATTGTGCTTTTTTGTTAGTATTCTGTTGGTTTTCTTCATCAACAGATTTATAACGGCACCATTGTTGACGTATAGATCTTAGAAAGTAATA
>JAQFZN010002893.1:0-10165 GCA_034687075.1 Geophilus carpophagus | reverse complement strand
TTTGTATAGAAACAGTAATCCTTGGAGGATACGGTTATTGTTTTCTCGTGCGGTTTCCAGGAGATGGAATAGATACGATTCGAGGATAGTGGATCACCTGCCTGAAGCTGACAGAAGATTGGCAAGAGAGACAGTGAGAGAAGAACAGGATCCTCCTTGGCCAATACCATCCCCGGCCATTGAAGATGATTTTCCGATGGATTATGAGGAGAGAGGAATATATAACCGTTGGAAATTCCAACATTACAATCGACAGAAGATACAAAGAGAGACGGTCCAATATTTAAGGCAAACTCAGGAGGAGGCCAAGTTGCAATGTATGCAGAGTGGCGAATGCAGTTGAATTGCCCTCTGCTAAACGGTTTAAGATAGGCGAAAGCACGTATAGAAGGGATCCAGATTTCCCTACTACGCAATTTGACACCTCTAGAATGGTGATGGGTGGTAAATTGTATACGAAGAGTGCTTTTGCACCACAAGATCGGGACAGACTGCTTAGAGTTTGTCGAGAAAAATCTAGAGATCCACGTCGGCCGAGAAGACCATCTGCTCATGAAGAGAGGAATACTAGAGGGAGTCGTGAAGTAGAAAATTATGAAAGAGAATGGGCTTCCCCTACGGTTAATATTCAGCCCCAATTGAGGAAAGTTAAAATTGCAAGAAGAACTGCATCTTCAACCGAGGCCGGACAAAGGACATCAGTATTTGACCGACTGTCACTCCCTGGTGATGATAAACCAAAGACTTTTTCTCCAATTATTTATGAGGAAAAGCCAGTGGTGGAAAATATTAATGTGGAAATTCCACAATTGGAACCTATTCAAAATCTGCCTTTAATGAGCAGATATCAAATTATCTATAGTGCACGTGAAAGAGCTTTTGAGAATGTTATGGAAGCTCCGAAACTGGTGGGCAATTTGGACAAGTATGAAGATTTTCAGGTCAACGAAGCAGCTGACCTGATGATGCGTTTTATTGGTGATTTGGTGTTTGAGGTAATGAACAATGAGCAAGTGGACAAAGAGAAATTTAGAGCAAGATTAATAAATATTCTGTCCAGACTTCTGCATTCGAATACCTTTGTGAACGAGTATCGAGTGATGCTGGTAGTAGCACTCGAAATAACATCAGTTGAGTGCCAGCTTGGGGAATGGGCCTCAAATGTTTGGAAGAGGATTCTTCCCGATTTAGTGGATTTAAGAGCTTCTTTGGAGAACAAAGTGACAGACGCGGGAGACAATTTGGAAAGTTCGGCGTATTTGGCAAGGACTAGATTTGCTGACGATCCGAGTAGCGGAAATTCCGCATTTGTTAAAGAAGTGATGCCTAGTATTCATGACAGGCAGTCACCCTTTTCATCGATTCCAAATTTTCATATACCCAAACCAGCAACGCCTCGAAGTGAGAAGACTTCAACGGCAACAAGTAAATCGTCCTTCACTCCTGAGTACGAGGAATTTTGGCGATTGTACCCGAAGTTGTCTCTTGAGCAAGTTACGAAGGCTCGTTTTCGAAGATCTCCGCAGCAGTGTGAGAAAGCCAAAAGTGGCTACAAACAGAGGCTGAACGTCCAACTAAACTCGTGCAGCACTCTAGGATCTTGTTTGCTCGAAGAACACCTGGCCCTGAAAACGCCAGAAAGATCCATTGGAGGAAGGGGGACCCATGGAGCCGTGTTCAAGCAGTATGGCTATTTATAGGAGATCAAGGAGAATTTCTCTGCAAGCAGCAGCAATTTTCCATTATTGTTTAACTTTCACCATTTTGTGTTTTATTGTATTTAAGTATATTGAATTGAGTAAATGTTAGTTGTTTGAGAAAAACAGCGTATTTATTTCTGGCAGCAAATAGCGATTGAAAGTCCCGAAGTAAGTAACGTCAGCCGGTTAGCTGAGCATTCATTCTGGCTGAGTGACTAAGAAACACTTTAAGATCTAATATAGATCCTTATTGAACGGATTATAATAGCAGAGAAATTGAAAAACCACCTTTGCAACAGTATCAGGAAGATCAATACCGTTTAGATTATAACAGATAAAGGATAAATGGTCAACAGTTTAGATCGTTTACCCTTGATCTGTGTGTAGATTATACACACATGCTACAATCAACAAGAATAAAGATCCAGCAAACAATCAAGACCTCAATCGATAAGTATAAAATTCACCAATTAAGATAACAAATGTAAACATTGAACAAATCCCAAAACATTGAATTTCGAGAAAAAATTTATAAACCAGATTTTAAAGAATATAAACCTGAATTTTAAAGACCCAATTCACAAGAGAGCATGAATAGCAATCACAATTATGGTAAAAGAATTCTTGAAGTGAAAAGGAAAAGAGAGAAAGAAGCTAAAAAATACAAGGAAAGACTAAAAAATACTTGATAAAGAACCAATAATCGAAAAATACGATAGCAGTAAAATGTTGAAGCGACTGTCTTTGCCTTTCACCCATAAGTTCAAAGACTCTCGCGCGATAACTTTTATTATAGCGTCTGACCATAAAAAATTTGAAGATAAAACCAAAATTTATTAAACTGAGGCAGAAATTCCAAGAAAAAGAATTATAAAAATGGACAAAAATAAAAAATGGCAGAAAAGGTGTTAAGAGATACAGAAATCAGCCAAAATATTTGACTTCAATGATTATGGAGTATGTTACCAAGATGCTCGAGGGTATTTACTGGTGTACCCACATTTGACTCAAATACAACCAGACAATCTTCCAAAAACCAATCAATTAACAGTTCCAAGTCAATTGACTAGTTTGGTCAATCCTGGACCAAAACTGAAAATTTCGTTGTTACCAACTCTACCGAGTAGTGAGAGGATCTTACCATACATACTGTGTATGAAAAAGAAAAAAAGTTAATTAAATTACCCCAACACAATCTGAGAACATTTCATGTTGGAATCATAGAAGGTAATATTGTCCAAATATTTCTAAAAACGGAACCGACAATTGGATCAACAAGTCATTAAGAGACTAAATGTGAGCAAAAGTATTTTGAACAAATTACTGACTGACGACGCTCCACATACAGAAAAGTTATCATTGAAAGAAAGCAAATTACTAACGAGCTCCATACTTCGTTAGTAATGGATCATGAAACAGAGTAAGTGGTCAGTTATGCTCAGTTGACAAATCAAGAAAGTTTTAAGATGGTGGCAACCACTGAAGATGTAACCGAACTCGGTTTGAATTGCCGACCAACGATTCGCCGACCACGAATGGTCGACTGATGAATGGTCGAATTGGGACAAAAATTCAAAAAAATCAAAGAAATAAAAAAAATAAAAAAAATGGAAAAAATCAAAAATGCTAACCCAGCTAACAAACCATTCATTTTGTATAATTAAAGTTGTGTGCCATCCCACGGAGAAAATCCAACACGTCCATCTCATTTCTGTGCGCCATTAACGTCTTAATTCTTTCTTCTCTTTGCAAGATTTTCTGCTGCTAAAGTGGCTTGAATTACTTGTGCCAGTTTCTCGTTTGTATCCAGTGCACGCGTTTTCAATTGTTGTTTAATTCGAAGAACTTTGGAACGAGTTGCATCTGGTAAATGACCATGATCCAATGGGCCAAAAATGATATGCAGTGAATCAGTGTTGAAATTGGTTGTTAAATGTCCGGCGCATTCCCCACGCCTCTCACATCTCCAATATATCCGATCACTTTTTTTTTTGTCAACAACATATGCATATTCGTTTAGGCATAGCTTTGGCTTATCTCGGTTTGTTTTACGCATAACAATGTTATCTGCTTGATCCATTTCGATTTCGTTTAGTTTCGATGTCAATTTTGTTCGGTTGTGATTTATGTCTATACTTTATTTCATCAGTGTTTATATATGTTAGCAATGTGTGTGTGTCGACGAAACGTACATAAGGTAACGTTTCGTAAAAACGTGAGATCGACCAAACATATGTGTCGACCAAACATACGGTTGACCAAACGTTTGGTCGGCAAAATGTAACCAACTTCTTAAAGGGACAAAAAGAAATCTCTTTAGAGAAAATTAGAGAAGAAAGAAATGCCCATGAATGGCTACAGGTAGCTGGAAATAAATAAGTAAGAAGCAATGAAAGACTACCACTGCTTACACAAAAGGAAATTAATAATCTATATTGATTTTACAATGCCTGTGTGCATAGTGCACTACCAGAACAAAAATTGTGACCAAAACAAAAAAATAACAATTAATTACACTGCACCCGATAGAGTCCTTCATTCAATGAGAAATTTATTTAGAATCTTGGCGCAGGAAATAACTCAGAAGTTATGGTCCAAACAAAAGAATAGAGCATCACATCAATTATGCTATAATTATGTTTGAACCATACCAAAAAGGACAAAAACCATACCTTGGGCAAAGGAACCAAAACTAATGAGAAGGAATTCCATATTATAGTAATTCTATAAGAAAAATGCTGAAAAGAATAAAGAAGAGGTCAGTCGAACAGAATGAAATATCCGTAATTACAATACCCAATTCAAAAAAAAATTCAGAAAAGAATACGAAAGGATTGAAAAAAAGAAGAGGTCGAAAAAGTAATGGAGATCACCACTGTAAGATCACCAATGACTCCACCATTGTTTCCAGCTGCTGCCGATAATGTTAGAATAGATTATGAAGAATAAGCTGTTAGTCTTCCATTACCCTTTCCCAGATCAAGCAGAATTTCCTTCACTATATCTACAACGCTATTGCCCATCGATAACAGTACATCAACTCTGGGATTACAGGATGAAGTAATTGATAAGTTACCAGAATCGAATCTAATGAACGAGCAAAAAGAGCAGACTGAAAAAGTGAAGAAATTAAAGGAACTATTGAGTTCTGAAACAGAAGAACCACCAATTATCTCTATGGAGGATACTTCTGTTCCGGATTTAAATAATTCTGAGATGGGTATGGAGGTCCAAGTTTCAGAAGAAATTATGGAATCACTAAAGAAAACTATTAACCATCCAGATGACAAACTGGAGAGACTGACCATTTCATCCCACGATAGAACAATCAAACAGGATGATGATGATGAAAGCAAGAAATTGTAAACTCATTTTTAATTCTAAAAATTTAGAATTAATAACAGGTAAAATTATTTTTATTTTTTTATTGAATATTTTCTTTGCTTGTTCTGTTGTGAATTCTTGGACTGAGCACTCAAGAACGACTACTTCCATGTCTGGAGACTGCTGTCTTGGCAATCACTGTTCGCGAGCTGTCATGCTTGAAAGTCTCTTGTGAGAGCTCACTGTTTAAGTTGTAGCGCTGATGTCTTGCCTGAAATATCTTTTGGCTATTTATCCTTATTCTGTTTTGTCATCTTACATCTTTACTAGGGTGACCAACCCTCCCGGATTTTGCGGGACAGTCCCGGATTCTGGGACCGCGTCCCGCACGAAGGCCCATCCCGGAAAATGTCCTGGATTCTGAAAATGCGTCCCGCATGTCCCGGATTGGGGATTTTGCAATGACCATTTTTTTTTTTTGCTTTAAAATTTCGGTATAGCCAAGGGATTCACAGAAAAAATTTCTGTTGACTTTTTCTCCCTCCACCTCTCCCCCTAGATGTCCCGGATTACCACTCCCAAATAAT
This sequence comes from Geophilus carpophagus, assembly GCA_034687075.1. Taxonomy (NCBI): domain Eukaryota; kingdom Metazoa; phylum Arthropoda; class Chilopoda; order Geophilomorpha; family Geophilidae; genus Geophilus; species Geophilus carpophagus. The sequence continues at coordinate 4,554 of JAQFZN010002893.1, read as the reverse complement.
GGTCACCCTAATCTTTACTATTTTCTTTTATCTTATATATATTGTAATTCTTATGTTTTTATTGTATGGTTTTATGTATAAATAATATAAGTTGTCAATAGAGGGAGTTAGTATACTGTATAATCCAGAATATAATGTAATGAGATGATGTAATCATACAGTATGTGCTGTCTCTCTGTGTACACACATGGGGGTTTTTGATTCGTCGAATCATATCGATTCGATAAAAGTTTTAGTTAATCTGTTTCGATTCGGGTTCGATTCGCTTTCACATATAAATACTAAAAAATCTCGAAAATAATTAAAATGTAATTCAAAAATAATATAATTTAAAAAAAATTACAAACATATAATTTAAAAAAAAATTACAGACATAATTTAAAAAAAACAACACAAACTAGAGTTTTAAAATAAATTTTGGTTCAATTCGGATTCGATTTGATTCGATTCGATTTGGTTCGTTTTTGCTCGATTTGTATTCGATTCGATTTGGATTCGATTATGATTTTTAATCTAATGGTTCGGTTCGGATTCGATTCCAATTTTTTAACTGCTGGTTTGATTCGGATTTGATTCGTTGAATTGAACCCCCAAGTGTGTCTGTGTAGTTGTATATGGGAACACTTGCTTAAATTACCTCTCAATTTTACCGTATATACTCGATCATAAGTCGAGTTTTTTTGTCCAAATCTATTGTTTTAAAGTCGGGGGGGTCGACTTGCAAGCGGGTTAGCAAAAAAATTATAATACGTCATGTAGACGTATTAATAAATTAATTGTACATATTCGTATACTGTTACAGTATATGAATATATACAATTTTGATTATTATAATTACGAATTTTGTTAAAAATTGGCAAAAATTGCTTAAGATCGAGTATATACAGTAATGGGGGTCACACTTTTTTTAAAATTTCACTCTTTAAAGTAGGGGGGTCGACTTGCAAACGAACCGACTTATGATCGAGTATATACGGTATGTTAAAATCTTGTGTTGAACAACATCAGTTTTATTATTGTTTTGTATTCTATTGTTGTATTAATGTTTTGTATTCTATTGTTTTATTATTGTTTTGTATTCTATTGTTTTATTATTGTTTTGTATTCTATTGTTTTATTATTGTTTTGTATTCTATTGTTTTATTATGTATAATCTATGGTATCTAAACATACCAGTTATGATTTATAATATGTTTAAGATTAAAATAAGATGATTATGTTTTAAGATTGTAATGATTGTTAAGATGTATAATGAACCCTTATGATTGTCTAGACGATTGTATTGTCTGCATGCGGAATGTGTGCCAGACAGGAGCGCGCCAACCCGGGGGTGCAGTGGGTGCAGTGGATGCAGTGCACCCCAGCCGCAGCATTCAGGGGCGGCACTTGTGCTCTTCAGGATCTTTTTTTTACATCCTGGCTTTAAGGTGCAGGGGCGGCAAAATAAAACCATGCACCCTGCACCCCGGCGGCAAATTTCTCTGGCGCGGCCCTGGTGCCAGACACGATTGTTAAATGTCAATCAGAATGATGTCATGTCTTTTGTTCTGTATGTATAAATAAGATTGTAAACGATTTAATGATGTTATTCCCAATATGATTTTTGTAGGAGCAAGTCACTCCATGTTTGCTGTAACAAAGGCGTTGCAAAAAACTCGCTTATATTATATTAATATTATTCTAATCAACACTGTCTGCGGCTCAAATCTATATCCCCACATAATCTCGTTTGTGACAATTACAGATTGGAACCCTACAGTAATCCCTAGACATCTACCTCAACCTGCTTATAATATATGCCTGCTAGAACCATCCCAATCACAACCATTATCATCTTTTTCCTGTTTTAATCCTTATTTGTCACTTATTCCTTTCCTTATCATTATTTGATCAGTGTTTAGCCATTATGTAGTTTAATTATTATTTAATTATTGTTAGTTTAATCAATATCTAGTTTTATTTGCATTCCTTTTATTAGTCTTTTATCAGCCATTTTTGTATTTCTCTAGTCAAGTAGAAGTGTAGTCTTACTTGTTAGTTCAGTTTTCGATATTTAGTTTTATTTATTTAACAGTCTTTAAGTGTACCATCACAGTACATTGTGACCACCATTAGAATACGAGTAGGCAGTCACGCAAACAAATAATTAGCACTAGAATAAACGTGTCAAAAATGAAAAGTTTGCCCTAGCAAATTGTTTAAATTTAATTGCACTTTTTAAGGCAATTGGATTGTGTGACAATGTTAGGTAGTGACGTCAGTGATACACCTACATCAATGTCAATGTGACTAACCTAATGCACATTTTCTATTGCTTTTTGCTTTGATCACTCATTTTATTTTAGGAGACTTGAAACCAGCTATTCATTGAAAATTTATATCCAGAGCTGGATTATTTATATATATTTTATTTTTATTATCAGAGAGAGTCTGACAGAAGACACACTTGAGAACAGACGTGGAGAGAACAGGCACCGAGCAACCAGGACTGACGAGAGGGAAGCTTTAGCTGAAGGTGTAGGTTGAAAAGAAGGACCTGGCTAACTCTCTTAGTCAGGCACTCATGCCGCACTACTGCAGCTGAAACTGCAAAAATATTATTAAACTGTTTAAAATATAATTAGTTTGTATAGTGTGGAAATAATTACCATTAGATACATAAATAGTCTGAATGTAGACTGCCTAATAAATAACTCTTTATAAAAATATTGTCATGTTAGCAGTACAGCAGGTTAAAGAAAGAGTAATGACACAACGGAACGTGAGCAAAGCATTTGCATCTTTCTTTGGAAAGATGCAAAAAAGATCCCTGCTTTGCTACAAAGATTGTGACAGTCAACTTAAATTTGTGTTATAATTATCAGTCTTTTACAGATTTAATTGATCTGAAGTTTTAAAAAGAATTAAATTCTATTAGTTATAATAAAAAATTTAAATTCCTTTAACAGATAGAAGATAACATAATTAAGATATTTTCATAATTTCCAGATAAAGCTTAATCTTATTTTTCTAGTATCCATAATGAGAAATTTTCTTCCTCTAGATTTTTATTAACAGCCATAGATCACTGTTTATTTCAAAAGGAGTGAAAATGCGTCTTGTTAGATAAGCATTTTCATTGCCTTTGACGTAAATTGTTTTTAAGGTAGATTTTAATATTAATTTTGTGGTGATTCAAAAGGGTTTATTTTTGTGATCGCCACTAAACATCACCAGTTGCAGCCATTTCCCCTCTCATTAAATATTCAAACTTGCCAACCAATGACATTTGAACAAATTATGACCTGAACTTTCCTATGTGACAAAGGACCAAAACTAAAACCTTGTTTTAGAGTGAGTTTAAGTCTTTCTTCTAGAGTTTCTAGAATAAGATATACTGTAGGTTGCCACGCATTCTGTAATTCCAAGTGGAGGAAATATTTAATTTAAGATATGTTGCTTTTGTATTACATTTTCTTATTACTATTATTTATAGCCTATAACTTTAGGTTAAGATAACTTAAGTGTAGATTTTCTAGAAACACTAGCAAATCTCAATTATTGTTTAAATGCTCATATTTTACTATTTCACATTCATTGTATAATTTTAAGTTATTTAATAGAGTAAAATGTTCTATGTTGATTTGTCATAAAAACAGCATTCTTTATTTCTGGATGAGATTGAGTTGTAAAAAACCTGGAGTAGGCAGCGGTAATAAGTAATTGCGCATGCATCCATGCAGAGTGAATTTAATAATCACTTTAATTTTAACCAGTACAATTAGACTTTGCGGTAAGACCCATCTCTTCGCTCTTATACAAATGATCCTTGCTTAATCACAAGTGTTGACTTGGTCTGCATAATTCTTCACAGGTGTGTCTGTGCTGTATGGCAAGAAACAGTCGTAGTAAATCACTGATTCTGTTAGGCCAGCCATGTAAGTAAATGCTTTAATTAAGCAACTTAAAAAAGAATGTAGTAAAAGACATTCTAATTGAGAAAAAGCAAAATTTGCTTAAAGTAGTTGCTTGTTTAGCTTAGGATTAGGAAATTGTTGCTAACAATAATATAAAAACAAGACAGTTAAGGATTGCTGACCAATCAAATTATATTTTACATGCAAGGCTTTCTGCTAAGGCTTTATCTGTTAGTTGCAATAGCTATCAAACATTAATAAGTGAGCCTTAATTTTAATGCACAGCATATGGCCGGGCACCTTGCACGATCGGCCGAGAAACACCCAGAAAACCGCCGACCACTAATTGCATCAATTTCATCCATATAAATTATATAATTTATACATATTTATCAACAATAACGCTCGATACAACTTTTAAGAAATTACAATTCATTTTTGATTTATTAGCAAATGGAAATAAGAATAGAGATGATATAGCTTATGACCGTCACTTGCGATCCTACCAGGTTTGGGCATGACAGGGAAGCAAGGGGGACGAAGCATAATAAATAATCAGACTGAAACCAGGATTGAGTTGGACAAACACTGTTTATTTGCCACAACTCGCTCCGCCAATTCAGCTGACCTCTATCACACTGTCGACTGAACGACATCG
>JAQFZN010002892.1:0-10168 GCA_034687075.1 Geophilus carpophagus | reverse complement strand
GGATTTTATAATCAGGTGAATATGGATCAGTTTGTGCTTCGGATTCTCTGAAATCTGTTTGAGTGCTTTGTTCAGCAAATGATTTTTGTGAGTCGATACGGTTGGATAATTGTTCGCATGACTGCGAACTAATAACTGAATAATCCAAATGATATAACATAGCAGCTAATTCATTATCTGTCGCTAGAACGGTTCGAGGTCTAAATCAAAATAGATGAGAGTTTAAAAAGCTTATTAACGATTCTTATAGAACAATATGTTTTATAGCACCGTTTGAAAAAATTGCATAGTTTAGGTCCTGTTATTTGATCTCTCTGTGATGGAAAGACTTCTGTTTTATTTACACCTCTAAAAATATTATTTTGTTATAAAAAGGTAATGTTGAAGGTAAAAGTTTGTATACGAGCCAATGGTTCTATATTTTCTTGATATAAACCACGGAATTGGTCTGCGATCTTGCATTTGCACAACTCCAGAAGGATAATTATGCATTTCACTAAACATTCGACGATAAAAAGGGACAAACGCCTGGATAATTTATAACGAATTATGCAATTGCAACTTTTAGGTATTGGAAATTACAAACCAAATCACAGGAATTGTTAGCTGCCCTGTTTGCTTCCTTAGCATGATCTTTAGCACTTGATAAAATACAACAGGGATCTGTTATTAATTTAATAAATTAATTTTACAATAAATCACATTTCAATCTGGTTCATGTAATTTAATTACCGTATAAATAATCGTGTGGTCTACTAGACCAGGTAGTAACATGCCGTGTATTCATGTTGGTTATTGATTTTTTGATTTAAGTACGAACTTCATATATTTCATAGAATTTCTTTAACATGGAAAAAATATAACCTAAACATGACAGCACGGTGTATTGTGACCTCATAACAATAGGATAGTATTTGTGATATTTATTTAATATTGTATTAAAAATGTGGCAATATTTTATATTGTGATGTAATTTGTTAAATGTTAGCCTCAATGTTATGAGCTGTAATATTTAATAGCATCTGCTTAGAGATTAGTTCCTGTTTGTGAAGTTTTATGATTTTGTTCCTTGTTTTTGCCACTTTCCCGCAAGTGTAATGATGATTAAGATATTTGGATTACTGTGACTTGTGACTATTGTGTGATTTCTGTTATATTCATCTATGTGTAAACTGATTTTATCCTTCAAGATTACATTCGTTTGTTGTGTTATATGTAAGTTTCATTTATTTTTGCGTGTGTTCTCATTTGTCCTGTTGAACAATCCATCTCAAAAAATCTATATGACAGCCTTATATTTTTGAAATTTAATATTTGATTTATTTAAATAACAAATATATAAACTCGTACGAACAGTATTGTGTAAAAATATATAAAATGCAATTAGAAAATAAATTAATTGATTTCAACCTTAAATCTTGATTGGTTTTGAGTGAGTTTTTCATCAACAGTGATGCAATAACTCTTTATTTCAGTTTAGTGTCGATTCTTAACCTAACCTTGACCGCAGGTAAGTACAAAAGTCAATAATGTTGGAATATATATGCAAATTTATTTTATGTGCTTTTATGCAAATGAACGTTGTCCGGGAAATAAGCTGCTTACAAATCACTTCTTATTGTCAGCAGACTTTAATTCAACTCAACGATATTCTAATGGCAGAAATTACTCGTTCATCAATTTCTTTTGCTAACGTGAAAGAAAAAATAGTACGGCAAGATGTACGCCATTTAATTAACGACATAAGCGTCAGTGAAAAGTGTAAGAAACCTTTATTTGCGAAGCGTGCCTGGTTATTCTTCACTGCATGTTTGCTTTTAATGGCCACTGACAATGTTTACGATCGTGTTCTTTTTTATTTTTCTACTCCAATCGAAAGTCATACAACACTTAAAGAAGTAACTCAAGGCCTGTTACCTGAAATGAAGTTCTGTTCACCACAAAGCGACTATTTAAACGAAGTGATGAATAAGAAGAAAAACAAAGAGCTTTCAGAATGCGCATTACCATTTTATGCTGTATTGGAAGATAATACGACAAATTATCCTGAGTTGTGGAACTTCAAAAACGTTAAAGACCGAGTAAAAGCCTTTGAATTAAATGTAAGTTTAATTTTATTAATAATTAAATGTTAAATAGTTTTGAATTTTTTATATCTATTAAGTTTAATCTTATACAATTATTAGAATGAAAATAAGGATTCATTTACTATGACAAAAGAAATGTCAGTATTTGGACAGTGCACATGTTTTAAAAATAGGGAGTAGCAATAATTCTACTTTTTTGAATATAATTTATAAAAAAAAGTGATTTAAATTTTATTTTCAGATCGGCCTGTTACATTGAATGATAAACAAAGCTATGTTGCTAAGGTGATTTTAAACACACATGAATTTTGTGATAAAACAATTATACCTGTGAGTTAGCCTGTTATTAACCACATAGGATGTTATTTTAACTTAATGAAAAAAATTATTAATGCAAATCAGGTTGTTGGGAGAGATGCAATCGATTTTTTATTTGGAGGAGTGGTTTCGACTAAGATTGGAAGTCACTTGAAGTTTGACGTAATGAAAGTAAGTTAGTATACTCATTATACCCTATTTTATGATGTGTAAATGAGAGCACATTTACAAGGCACTTTTCTTTCCTTCTATTCACCGCACAGCTGTTCTTAAGACCTACTTTACACAGTATTAGGATAGATTTATTTTCAAGTAATAATGAATTTGCGTGCAGAAATTTTAATAAGTTGCGAACTAATAAGTGTCTTAATATAATTGTTACTTGATTGCTACTAATTGTTGATTTAAATTTGCAGTTTTACCATTTAAATCGCCCACAGAAAAGATGTATGTCTCATAAAGAATTAGAAAGGTGTTATAAGGATTGCATAAAACAACGTTTTGAAAAAGAAGTTAATTGCAGGTATCAACTAAACAAACGTTTAGCAAAAGTAAATTTCTCTTAACTTTTCTTTTGATTCAGATTGCCGTTTTTTGATTCGAATATAAACTTGCCTCCATGTAATAGTTCTCTGTACTCTAGTATGTCTTACAGAGTGGCTGCAAAAATCTTATTCTATCCTGATATTTTTGATCAATGCAGCTGTGTTGAAAATTGCCTCGAAATTGTTTATTTACCTAGCACAGATTTATTTCCTGTAGAGCATTTACCAAATCCTGAAATGACAATTGGATTGAGAAATACTGAGTTGATAGTGACTGAATATTATGCTTATTCTATTACAACTTTAATAGATGACTGCTTTAGAATTTCTCGATTATTTTTTGGACTCTGCGTCTTGTCATTGTTTGATACACCATATCGAGTAATAGTTTGGTGTAAAAAGAAACCGAAGAAACATGATGTAGTATTGAAGTATTTGGTACTTGAATGCATGAAAGTAACAAATAGAAATACGCAGCGAATAAAACATTTTTCCTTTCCGTTTTTTATAATGATTGCTTTACCATTTTGCTTATGTTTTATTGGAATTTTAATAATAAGCAAAATTAACTATTACAATAGTTTACCTATTCGTACAGAAATATACATAGAATCTAAATCTATTATAAAGTTTCCATCCATTACGTTTTGTGGCGAAAATTTAAAACTATACAATAACAAGAAATTTTACCTGAAACGAAACAAGTTACCAGATATGGATATTTGCTATTTGGATGTTTTGAATCTTTGGAATTTTAAACCAAAATGGACTTTAGAGGAATTGTGGAGCGCTTACTGTATGAATCTATTCCCTGATTCTATGTTTAAACCTATTTTCGTAAGAATTTAATTTTAGTTTTAATTGTTTTAAGATTAGTAATAATTATAAGTTGCATATGTGCATGAAAAGCTTTTATGAAAAGCTTTTATAAACCTCAATTTAGAATTTTGAGTTAACAATACTAAATATTTAATTTGATTTTTCTGTTTATCAGGACTCAATGCAAGTGTCGCGAATTATGCCGATTCAAACGAATATCCCAACTCCATTTGGAGACTGTATTCATTTCAAATTTTGTATGACTTTGTTACTTAATGCTTAAATTTTAAATACCATTTCAATTTATAAAAATCCACTTTTACATGAAATATTTAAGACTAAAAAGAAATTTTATTAAAGTTATCTTAAATATTTTCTTAATCATGTAATTTCGATGCAGGGTTATTTCTTATGCGAGTGTTTTGTTATGCAGATGAGCAACAATACACTGGATTCTTCTCCTTTGTTCCTATTGTATTCCAAGCGTCGCCATTATTATACAATTGTCCAAATTCATTTTACAAAGTAATAATAAGTTGTTTTTATTTTAAAATATATTCTTATTATTTTCTTTTTTTAACTTTTTTGTAGTTATATTTTGATGACTTTAACTCTGACTCGTACGACCTTTCATCGTCTCTTGAATTGCCAATAGCATCTGCTAGTATAATGAACTTTCGCGTGATTACAGTAGGTGTATAGTAATAAATAATAAAAAAAAAATAAAAAGAAACGAAATCTTTTGCAGTTTCATCGATTAAATAATCCTTACAAGCCATGTATTTCAAACGAAGCGTTTAAGACTTGTAAACATAAATGTTTACATGATAATTTAATTCGCGCAAATTTATGCAAGTGAGCAAAACAATTTAGTATACTTAGATTAAATTTGTAATTTTAATTAGTGGGAAACAAAACTTTATACTTTAATATATAGTTACTCAAATACTAATCACTACTTTTTGTAGATTGCCATTTTTGAATGATGTCAAACATGTATTTAACAATTGCAGCACAATTGAGGAAGCAAAGAAAAGTCGTGATAACTACATTAAAATTTTAATTGATTCAACCGAAGGGAAAAATTGTAATTGCTCAGCTCCTTGCGAGAAAAATGCACTTGCTTCCTCTTCAGGAGCACTGGCCCCAGATGAACGTGGATCTATTACAGGAATAATAATTGGTGCATCTACAAATAAAGTAGAAAACATAATGGAGGTTTATGCTTATTCTTATTACAATCTTTGTTCTGATATTGGAAATATAATTTATATGACTCTGGGTATATCTTCTCTAAGTGTTCTTAACTTTATATTTTTAAAACTACCTTTAATGTGCAATAAGCGCCCAAAGTAAACTACACATAGGCAATTTTATTTTTAATTAATTAAGTTAAATCTCTCAAAAATAATGTATTTCGATGTTAAAGTGCAATAAAATGTAAATAACACTGTAGAACGAAAAAAATTAATTTAATATACCAAAGTTAAGTTATATTTTAGTTTGAGCAAACTGTTAGAATATAAAATTTAAACATTAGTGTCAGCATTGTAAGGGCAACACGCAGATTGTCCTGGTGGTGTTTTAGGTATGACAGTTGTTCCACAGCAAAATTCTGATGTTTCATCATACGCTTCCAAATTGCAACATTTCCTATTAGCACGATGATGCACTTTATAGAGCAAAGTATTACGATTCACGCGAACTTCACAACAAGTTTCCGTTAACGGATCGTACGGAGTTTCTGATCCGCAACATGCCATGCTAGAATTCATTAAAACAATCCCACAACAACGACTGTCAGAAAAGTCACGTTGATACAGTCTGGAAATGATTCCAGATGGTGTCCAAACTGAGCAGCATAGCTCAAAACTATAGGTGAGATTACCACAACATCGCCAGTCATTTGGATAAATTTTATCAATTATTTTGTAAGTAGATATTTCGTCACTTCCACTGTAACAGCAAAGCTGTGTCTTCTGGTTGTAATTAATTCCATTGCATTTCAAAGCGGAAGAATCTGCAAACATTTAAAAATCAAACACAAGTAAATTGTATAAAATTGTATATTACTAGGATTAAGATAGATATCCACAGGTACAATAGTATTATATATACAAGAATGTGTGTCAGCATTGTAGGGTTTTCCATTGCAACATTCATTGTCGGATGGATTGTGTTTGTGTATTATTTTATTATTATTATCTCGATTGTAACAGCAAATTTGAGTTTCTTTGTTTATTGTGCTATTTCCGCAGCAATCCAACTCGTTCCTTGGATCGGTGATGGTTTTATAATTACAACAAATATCTGAATCGCTTATTTCATGGCCATTACAGGTGTCTGTTTGTTGATATTTTGGCATTATTGTTGTTTTAGTCGGATCAAAATCAGAGTATAAGTCGGTTCTGTTCTTAATTACATACGGTTTGCATGTGTGTGTAGTCATATTAAATGAGCGTTCACCACAACATGCCATTTCTAAGTGCTTTATGTAAATATTAGGAAAACAACACATTTGTATTTCGCGGTTGTACAATTTACCAGCGCAGCATGAAAATCGGTAACTACTATTTTTATATATTTTCCCATCGCAACATGTTTCAGAGTTTAAGAAGTAAACACGGTCTGCTAAGCGATAATGTTCACCTGCTAAATACAAACACTGTAAATATTTTAAGATACAAATACATGAACTAATTAAAATTATTTACCTGAAATTTGATGAGCAGTTTTTGAGTCTAGTTCAATTAAAGAAAAGAAAATTACAGTTGGAATTATATTAATATTCATCCTTTTGACTCTGATTCTGAAACACTAATAGGGTTTGATGTTCGTTTATCATGTTTTAAAGTTTGGAAAGGTCGTTGACAACTCAATTAACGATAAATTTCTAATATAGTTTTTCACTTTATCACCAGAAAATGGATATTCAAGATTAAATAACTCAGCAAGGGATTGAAAATTTACAACAAAAAATACTAGGCTCGTTGAAATTATTTATCAAGCTGCCTTATAATAGAAATAATTCATTATAAACAAATTTTTCAAATTATTTATCACAATTTATAATATTTTTATTTTCTTATTTAGTTTTGGTTTATATCTAAAGATGTTACACTTGTCAAAAGAAGCTCGTCTTCCTCAACTTTAGACACTTTGCGATGTTGAGTGACATAATCAGTTTGTCGTTGACTTCTTCGTCTAGCATCATCTTGTTGCCTAATGATTTGTTCCCATGTTAGTAAATTACCTGCAGGCAAAAGGCTTTGAAAATTAATTAGATGTATTGCTATCGCTCCAGCGACATCACAATATACATTCGCAACCGTTCGAATTCTATCTCTAAAATTAATTTACTTACATTTTAGATGAGTTATTGCGAGATTTAATTTTATTTACTCACAAAAATTCATCGATTACACTTAATGAATTAATGAGGCTATTCACTTCTTCAAGGTGGACACCTTTTGCTAGGAATGGTTCTAACATTAATTGAAGTTGAACTTCTGAGTAAGGTAAGGGAATAACATCGATTGACGCTACAAATGAACTCAGACTACAAATTAAAATGATATTGCAAAGCTTAGTACATTTTATCTAAGTACAGTATAATGTTGTCTTTTCTAATATTACCAAATTATAAGAAGTGTCCCTACATCTATGTCCAGTTTAAGTGCTTGTGCTAGGAATAGAGTTGTTACCGTGAACCAGATTGCCGTGCCGTTTTTATTCAGAATTGCTCCTAAAGGAATTAAGAGTCTTGCTTCACCCGTACTGATTTTGAAATTACTTTCCAACCACTCCAGTGTGGTTGGAATGGTAATTAAACTACGGTAATGGTAATTAAATTATTAAAATAAGATATGCCGTAATTTTTAGTATTACTATATACCTGGATTTTGTACTAAAGCATGTGTAAAGCACCATAATACTAACATTGTGCGTTATAAAATGCCACGGAGTAGTACGCGTTATAAGACACACGTAGAGGGGAATAATAACAAACATGTGAATTACTACAGTGACAACATAAACTAAAAAATATTTAAACAAATCTTTAAGAAGGACATTGTTGTGATCAAAATCCAATTGTAAAATTCCTTCTAAGAACAAAAAAAATTTTCCTATTGGTGCGTACCTATACAGAAAAGTTTCGTTGTAAATGTATATTATATTTATGAAAACTTGAAACTTACCATGAAAACCACTGTGTCATCGTACTAAAAGTGTTTTCTAAACACTCGATAATTGGAAATAAGTTTTCATGGTTGATTTTATAATTTTGAAGCATGAATCCGATTACTGCACTAACAGTTATAATTCCTAGATAATTAGTGTATTCACTGTTCACGATATGTAGTGACCAATTCTCTGAATTTACTACAAAATTGTCAATTATTACGCACTAAAGAATATTAAATTAAATATTATCAATCTTACTTAATAATTGTGTTTGTTTTTTCGGATCCGTAGGTAACTCAGGACCAATATAAACATAATCAGTTACAGTCTGTTTTAAACAAAATTCAATTAATATTTTTATCAATGAAAATAATATTTGAAACTCACTGAACTTAGACAAATTTGAAAAATATTGTTAGATATCATATGTCTTGAAGTGTCTGCAATTATATCCCATATACTCTTTTTGGAGATTATTGTTAATGGTGTTCTTTTCGCAGCATATCCAGTTCCAGGTGTTAGCAAATACATAATCAAAACGCTTAATCCAATTGCTAATGCATTTGATATGATAGCAAAAATGACAAAATATCGAAAAAGTTTTCTGTCGTTTGTGTATTCCAATTTTCCAATAGAAGAAATGGTCATAGCAGTCAATAAAGGTGTTAACACTCCTGTCATTGCTCTCATATAAAATTTTCCAGGGAATGATATAAGGTAAAGCTCCAAGGTATTTAACTTGATCTTATAGCCATGAAAAATAATACCTATTATAGCCACAATTATAATAGATATGAATATTGTAGATATTTGTATATTATTCATAATCCAATCGTACGACGACTTCCAGAGCTTTTTTGGTTGGAAGTGACTCCAAATCCATTTCCATTTATTTTTACTGTCTAAAAAGAAAGAATCAAACAAACAATTGAATATGTGTTGCAAAATCTCGAGGCAATTCAAAAAAAAGTTCAAATTTGTTTCAACTCCCCTGTATAAGGACCCCTAATTGCAAATTCTTCCTTATCTTCGTATTCGCGTCTAAATTGGTTAAAGTAAGGTCAATTGCGGGCAAATTAGAATTAGATTAAGATAGAGTAATCGAAATCTTGTAATATAAATATATTAAATATTTTGCCTTTTAATTGACAATTCCGTAGCAGTCTGCACATTTAGGCTTTTCTGTAATTCATCAGAAATAAAAAATACTGATCTGAAAAATAAAGTATTAAGTTTAGTTAAGTGTGTATTTAGTTTAAAGAAAGCATAATACTTTTTATTTTTTTTGCGAACTGTTTGTTCTGAAGTGACAAATGATGATAATGATGAAGCTGACGATAATGTTGATGTAAATGATGATAAACTCCTTGTATCACGAGAGAATCTGCTGCAATTTTCATTATGTTATTTGTAGATTAGAAAGAGTACATTTAAAAATTTTTTAATTTTGTAATATTACCTTTTACTCCTTAAAGCAAAAGAGTCTCTTCTAAGTTTATAAACTATTGAGTCTTTATCACTTTCGTCACTACTCGTTTCATCTTCACTTGAGTAACTCATACTACTTCTACGTCGTTTGTCCATCTTTCTCTTCTTGTCTTTGAAAAATATTAAGATAATGCAAATATTAAACACAGAACCTAAATTATCATTCCAATTGTAACTATTGTTTTATTAATGTATGTCACGTGTTACAGAATTATTTAAAAAGAATTGCTTTGCCAATAATTTTTTGTAAATCAAAGCTCGATTGTGACTGTATTACGTACGTTTCATTGATGACAGTATGTACTGTTAATTTTTTAATGAGTTTAGGATCGTAGTTTGCCCAGGATATAAATACATCAAATACATCAACCTTATTAAGATTAACTGATTATTTACTTAACCATTTAATTTTCTTGCGAGCTCTCTTTATTTTTAGTTATCAGAAGACAGGTGTTTTGATTGTTAACTTTATGAGGGTTGTAACAATATTAAACATCATAGAATAAATAATATGATTTAATCTTGTATATACCTTAGATTAAACAGAATTCTGTTTCACCAATGGTTTAAATTTAAATGGCTAAAAATTACCAATTAAACTTAAACTGAAGATTAGCTTGTTCACAAAGTGGCTGAGGCAGTGTTGAACCAAAGTCGTTTAAATTTTCAGTTAACTAAACTTTAGTTAAGTTAACTTACAATTGAACCAAACATATTCCAGACCAC
>JAQFZN010002891.1:0-10171 GCA_034687075.1 Geophilus carpophagus | reverse complement strand
GCCCATTCACCAAACTTATTTGCAGCATCTTTCACTTCTTCAAATCCACGAGAAATTTCTTTTAAGCTTTTAAGTGTATCAGCAGTCATGCTATGGGCACGCAACAAATCAACTCCTGATGATTGAAGATATTTGGATAAAGGACTAGAATACTGAAATATACGGAGAAAGAGTTGTGCTGTCATAACAGTTTTAAATGACATCAGTAAATTTTTTAAGGTTGTGGCTTTCAGACGAACATCAGCATTTGTATTAAAGTAACCAACAACTTGAAGTTGTTGGTTACTTTAATACTTTAATACCCTTTTATGCAAGTACTGAAATAATAATAAATATATTACATAAAATCAAATTTAGTAATAAGTTTACAATAGTGGCGTAGAATGGGCAGTGCCACAGGGGCAGTTGCCCTAAGCACAAAATTCATAGAAATAGAAAATTTTCAAAGAAAATAAAATAAAGTATTAATAAAACAGAGTAGTAATAATAAATAGAAAATCACAAAAATATCCTCTAGTACACTGGGTAAAAATCTATGATATTCAGAACTGTTTCGTAGAAGAACTAGAAAGGTAACCATGGCTACCGCCTGATAGTGATGCCCCACTGCTTGGTGATAAATTGTTTTTATTCTTTTTATAAATATAAATTATGAAAAAGAAAATAATTAAACAAACTAAAAGAGACACTCGATTTATATTGCTTGATATATAAATGTGTGCATTTTATCTCTTTCTACTTAATTATTTGTTTGTTTATTTGTTGCTATTTTTTGTTACATTTTTCATATCACTTCTCTACTTTCAGACAGCAGCAATTATCACATTAAATTTTTTTCCTTGCTTAGGGATGGGTTTATTTATCACAACACATTCTCATTTCCAATGTTTTTAAATTATTTTTTTTCTCGAAGATTGGATAGACAAATGATTTTGATGAATACGTCAGATTAGATAATGAGAATTAATAGTGGATTCGTGTCACTAAAACGTTAATCTCAAACTATTTTTCTGTGAAAAATATGAAATTTTTTACTTTGAGTGGTGCTAATTGCATTGTGTACAACTACAGAAACTTCCAAAGTGTTTTGATGCTAAAGGTTTAATTAATTTATTTTGCTACAACTAACATTTTAATGTCATTTTAATTAATTTGTTTTGTTACGATGAACATTATAATTATTTACATGTGCTATAACAAAATAACGATCTGTAGTTGATTTAACACTAGAACGACGAGACCAGTCAAAATGACCGAAAGAGCTGTTTGGAGCAACAGCAGCTATAAACAACAATGTGTTTTTTTAATAAATTTTTTATAATTTAGCTGATTCATGATGCTTTATATCATAAATCAGCAATAATGACATTTTGTAAAAAAATAAAAAAATTAAAACACAATTTACCTAGAACAGCTGAAACCGGTCATTTTGACCAATTTCAGTTGTAACAGAGAAAGTTTTGCATTAACATAAAAATATTAATACATAGTTGTAGGACAAGTAGGATTGAATGTGGCTAAGTTGTTGCTAAAGCTGTGTACGCTAATTCCCATGTCTGTTTGCCTATATAAGGCGTTTTTGCTTTGTACATGTGTGACTGTTTTTCAGGCTCAGCCTGCTAAAGGTCACTGGAACTGGGAAAGGATGTATACATGTATACATATATATACAGTATATATATGTACAAATAACAAATATATACAGTATTTATAAACGTGGCAATGCTTGAGCAACAAAAGAATGATTTTATTATCCAATAAAATCATTTTTTTTTAGCCCATAATATTTTTTGAGATTTTTATGTCACCAGTCATTTTGACCGGTTTCCGTCATTTTAGGTAGGGGGAAATCCCCGTTGTTCTAGTGTTAACATAGTCTGTGATGAGACTCAGGATTGTTTGACTCATTTTACCCAACCAAAATAACTGATAATAAAAATGCATAGGAAATTTTTACTACAAACTACACAGCTATTTATTATAGTTTCTCACTCAACCAATAGGTTTGGGATAGTGTTGGGCGCGGCGCAGATACCCGTGGATTGCGGATTGGCTGCCAATGTCCGCACTGCAAATGTGCAGTGCGGTGCGGATAATCTGATCCAACTCGCGGATTGCCTGCGGACATATTGGATTTTGAGCCAATCATGTAGTATGATGATCGTACTACTTGATTGGCTCAAAACAATAATCATCCACAACTGGAATTGTTATCATATTAATTTAAAATAAGATATTAATTTATCTTATTTAGTCATTTAAAAATTAGAAATAGAAATTAGCGTAATTTCTATATTTTTATATTTAAAGCACGTGGTAAGTATCTTTCCTTAATTCAGGGTTTGGTACTTAATAGGGATGTGCTAAATATTCAAGAAATATTCGGTATTCGACCTATTTGAGCCGAAATTAGCTATTCAACATTCGGCCAAATATGAAAGTTGAATTATTCGAAAATTGAATATTCGGTTGAATATCTATCTGATTTTCGAATATTCGATCAAATATTCGGACAAATATTCGATCAATAGATGTCACTGTAATAGATCCATTGTTATGGTGGAAACAACATAAACAAGTGTATCCAAGAATTTCTAAACTTGCTAAGTGCTATCTCTCTGCACCTGCAAGCAATGTTTTTAGTGAAAGGACGTTTAGTTTAGCTGGGCATATTTATGATGAAGTGCGTAATCGATTATTGCCACGTAATGTAGAGAAACTTCTGTTTCTAAATTATAATTTGCCATTGTTAAATTTTAAAAATTAAATTTTCATTAAGTCCTCATTATTTTTTAATTAAATTTATTTAAAAAATAAGATATTAAAAATAAAAATTTTAATTTTCTATGATTTTATTGCTTGTATAGTGGTAAGGTGAGAACTCGCAAGTGAAATGAAATTGTTGCTATAAATTTTTAAATGTTTGAAAATTTATTATTAAGTTTTTATTAATTTAGTACTAATCAGGATTTCAAAATATTTGATAATATTTAATATTTCTGAATATTCGATATTTGTTATTCGAGATTTTTGAATATTCGATACTATTCAATATTCGTTATTCGAGATTTTTGAATATTCGATACTATTCAATATTCGTTATTCGAGATTTTTGAATATTCGATACTATTCAATATTCGTTATTCGAGATTTTTGAATATTCGATACTATTCGATATTCGTTATTTTTGAATATTTGATACTATTCGATATTCGTTATTCGAGACATTTTGGTATTCGGCACATCCCTAGTACTTACTTACAAGTAGTAAGTTACCATGTGCTTTAAATATAAAAATATAGAAATTACGCTAATTTCTATTTCTAATTTTTACATGACTAAATAAGATAAATTAATATCTTATTTTAAATTAATATAATAACAATTCCAGTACCGCATCTGTACCTGCTGATTTATGGTTTATTTGCGGATTTATCCACGGATTAGGTGCGGATGCGGGGCGGATGCCCAGCATTCCTTGCGGCGGTTTTGCAGATAATCCGCAAACGGACCGCGGGTTGTTGCAGGGCGGATTCTGCAATCCGCGCCCAACTTTAGCTTGGGGCATATTAGAGTAGCGAGGGGGAGCTGATCATAATAAGAACTAAACACGATCATGGTAAAATTTCAGTTAATAATTATTGACTGCAGCCCTTTCCACTATGACTAGTACCAGCTATAAACATGTCGCTGTCACGCCAGCATCACACCGAAAATACCCAACAGAGCCAGATAACTCAGTTGTTTCTGCTTGGGCTTAACCTCGCATAAGATGCAAGGGTTAGCCAATCTCAAGTGTACTCTGAGATGACTCCCAGAGAGGCAAGAATGCTTATCCTGTGATAGGTCATCCTGAATCTCAAGGAGGGTTTCCAGGCAACTTATAAGTTCAGAAGTAAGCAGAACTCTGATCCTGTAAACAGATGTTGCTTCCAAGATGGCGGCCACTCAGAAGAGTACCTTCGTAGCCTCTAACTCCCGCTCTAGTCCCTAATAACCCCTATCAGACCTGAGGTTTGAAAGACAGTCACAAGCAATAGCTCTAAGATTACAGACTGATTTCTCTCTCTCTTGAGAGAAATGGACTAAGCTATATTACATAATAAAATATAATTAACTACAAAATCTAAATTGATCAATTTAGCAATATGCAAATTAGGTTAACAAATTAAATAAAGAATAAAATAATGAAATGCCGAGTCAAGCGGGACGTGCTAATTCAGTGTAAGGGGTCTGCTTCCTACCTAGAATGTCACAAAAGAACATGAGTTAATAAATGCTTACTTAGCCTACTAAAAACAATTATTACACAGAAGAGAAACAATATTGTCGTACTATCAAATATATGCCTAGATCCGCTAATGTGGTGTAACGAAATCTACCTACTCTAGGTTTTTCTGCACTGTATAAGTCGAACTTCCCTAAGTCGAATCATCATAGTTCACCAAAAAAAGTTCGAGATGTAGAAAATTCGAGTTACAGAAATAATGTAAAATGCAATCGTGATGCAAAAATTTTCGAAAAAATTCGAGATATAGAAAAATTCGACTTACAGCAGTTTGAGTTATGGAAGTTTGACTGTACATACAAGAATTACATTTAAAAATAATTTTTTATTAAACTTATAGAGAGATCCCAAAAGGTTTTAATCCAGATGGGTTGTGGAAAGATTTAATTTGTTTAATGTCAATATCATGCAGATGCTTCAAACCGAAAGTGATGTTATAGTGAAAAATGTTGGCTAAGATGATGGGTCAGGCATAGTCAGAAAAATCGTCCCAATTAGAACGTGAATTCCTGTAGCCACAAAGAAAGTACATTCATATATGACATTAGTAATTATAAAAAAAAGTCTTCAAAATATTAGAATTCTTGCAAAGTGAAAAGTACAGCCCAAGTAAGATAGTTATTGCAAAGGCTTTTGTTGCTTTAGTTTTGATTGTTCTAAAAGATTATGACTTGCACATATAACGCAGAGGCTAGGACAATTTTTACATTTCGAAATGGAATTTGAAGTAGGTTGAATGGAGACACACTTCTGTGTGTGATCAAATTCTGCCAATTTCAGGTGATGGTCTAGTCCTTTGTGAAAAAAGACTCAGGAAGTAAAATTAAAAATTAAACATCTGTGCTACTCTTCAATAGTGTCTATGTACAACTGTGACAGTAGAAAGGTCTTGTTTTGTGCCTTCTTGGGTAATATCTTGACATCAGGCATGTAGTGTTAAGGTCATCGATCTGAGGCTAGCCTTCACTGTGCTGGGTACAAATTTGTGATTTGCTTCACAGATTTCTAAACAATTTTCTGTGTTAACTCTTTGTGACCGCCCACCGTACCACTGGCACGATGGGGGTCACGAGGGACAGAGAGAAGCCCCGAGGCTGGTAACTCTGGTCCAATCAGGGCCCTTCCTTGATTGGCCACTCCCTCGTGATGTGCATTCTGGGATAACAGAGTCAGTCTGCTCTGACCCTTCACTAGATTGTGACCGCTTATTGTACTTCTGGTACAATCAAGGGTCACTAGGGGTAGAGAGAAACCCCCCGCTAGGAGGACACTGGCCAATCAGGGCCCTTCCCTGATCGGCCACTCTTCCTGGACGCGACTCCTGGCAACAGGAGACAGTCTGTTACAGTCATCCAACGGAGACACATCTCTGTTCCTACTCGGAACGCTCGATGGACATCCGCCGACTTAACAGCCTCGCCTCTCGATCGCAGGGCTGCCGGGCTCCCCCGACAGTCCCTGCCCTCGACGCCACTTGAGAGGAACCGTCCCCTACATTAGGTAGGGTCCGGCACAAAGACAGTGCAACCGAGTCATGCGACCTGGTTGCGGACAAACGTACGACGCCGATCCGTCGGCAGCATCATCCAACTGGTCAGAGCCATGGGTTGAGGCTGTGGCTAATAAATATTATCCAACCTCAATCATGTCTCCGAGTCAGTTCGTTATGCATCGTCCCCCTCGCCCTTCCCACAGGCCCAAACCTGCCGGTCAGGCGAGAGACGGTCATAAGATGAACACCTGAGTTCCCTTCCAGAACAACTGAAGGTCGTCTGCGGAGAAGACAGTCTCGCCTCTCAGGCACAGGCCTGTCGGGTCCTCCCGACAGGTCCTGTCCCTGACAGCACTTGACCTGTGGCCCAAGCCCTACACTCTCTGTAGGACTAAGCCTAATCTAGTGAAACCGAGCATCACAACATGGTTGCTGATACAGTTGCTGGCACTTGATCATCTCCAGTTTCATGGTTAAGAACCATGAAACTTTGTTAAATCATCATGGCTCGCCATTCTGTGACGAGCCATGGGCAACAGCGGCACGATAAGCCAACCAAGAGGTTCGAGGGATCCTCTTAATCAGTTAATAAAGACTTGATTAACTTAAGCTTTGCCTAAAGTTTCTTTTATTCCGTGTCTGCCTCTTCTAGCTATCTAATGCACTCCAAATGCATTAGGTCAGGGGTGTCAAACTTGCAGCCCGCGGGCTGCATGTGACCCACGAAGAGTGTTTTTGCGTCCCAGTCAATAATAACAAACCACCAATAGCAGCAAATATTTAACATTACTAATGACGTGGTAGTTATTATTTTGTTAAAGACTGTTAAATAGCCTATAAGAAAATAATAACTACCACATTAAAAGTTGTGTACTTCCTTGCATTTCTATAAAAATTGAAGTTATTTTTTTTTGCAGCCCACATAAACTTTGACCTTGTTTATTTGGCCCGTGTTAGCATTTGAGTTTGACAGGCCTGCATTAGGTAGTCCAAAGGGCAGTCACAATGCAAATTAGGCTTTAGGTCTTTTTCCATTTATTGTGATGCGTGTAAATATAATTAATTCCTGCTGCAATTGCAAAGACTGTTTGTTCTTAGTGATTTATCTGTTTTTATTGATTTACATTTCGTATAATGACAACTCGATACATCGTTTACTTTCCATGGTTATGACCACGGAAATGCATGTACAAATTTACAATTTAACGAGCGACAGCACATATTTTTTGACGTACTGGTTTTAAAACAATTCCAAATTCGTAATCAAATACTACAGCATCTTTTTTGGTAAATGTGAAATGTTGCAACAGGTTTGTCAAGTACAGAAATAATTGCATTCTAGCCAATGATTCTCCTGGACATTGTCTTTTACCTAATAAGGTAGTCAAGAATTAAAATTGATAATTAGTTGATGGGTTGCCCCAGCATCACTAGAGTGATTTATACATTTACTGTACCTATAGAAAAAGGAATCAATTCGTCAACTCGTTTTATTTTGTTGTCTTCTGTGATAAAGCGCTCTGGTTTAAAACATTCAGGTTCTGGAAATACATCAGGATCTCTGTGCACTGCCCACAAATTAGGATAAATTGTTGTATCTTTTGGAATATTATAGCCATTAAGTGTCGTGTCTTCAGCTGCCAGATGGGGGTCACTTAAAGGCACAAGTGTCATTATTCTAGAAATTTCCATTATTACAGCTTCAGTATAAGGCATTAATTTTTGGTCAGACATAGTTGGTGTTCTGTTACTTCCAATAACATTATCAATTTCTTCTTGTAATTTTTTTTGAATTTTTGGATTATTTATTAGATAGAGAAGAACCCATTCAATTGCTGTACTAGTTGTATCACTTCCAGTAACAAATAACTCTGCCATTACTTGAATTAGTTTTTTTTCTGAAATTGATAATTCAAGTAAATTAATGGAAAGTTGATTTTTTTTCATTAAAATATTCAATCACCACTAAAATTTGCTAAATTTTCATTTGACTTTAGAGCTTCTTCTCTCCAAACTTCAATAAAATTGTTTTGATTATTTGTATGATCTTTGATTTTGTCATATTCTTTTACTTCATCTGATATTTTGTTGTAAAATAGATTGGATAAATATCTGAAAGATTTTTATGGGTAAAACCGTCTGCTATCAAAATTTAATACTGTAAAGTAACACTAACTTTGTTGTTCTAATACCAAAAAAATCAATAAGAAACCCAGGTAAAAAATTTGACCAATGATTAAACAATACTGAATTTCCATATTCTTTAGAAACTTGTAATAACTCTTGAAATTTTGGATTTTCGTATTCCATTCTTTTCCCACACAAAATTGAAACAATGATATTGCTAATACTCATTCTGAGAAAGTTTTGCAAGTAAGCTGGCTTTCCATTAAGTTTTCGAATTTCTTCAACCGCATTATGAATTTCATCCTTAAAAATAATGACAAACTTAAATTTTACACAAGCTTTTTAATTTGTAAAAGATTAATTACATACAAACCTGAATTTTTGGTTCGAGAGATGCTTTTCCCATACCAAAGTTTCGTAAAGTAGATATAGTAAAACGACGAAGTTGTATCCGTGGAATGCCAAAACCTGCAAAAATGCCAGATCCTAAAAAGAAAATAATGATTTTTAATTACATCCTATAATGATGAATTAATTATATAAATTATTTCTTTTTACTTGTAAATGTTAATCAAATTAGTAAGTTAAATGAATAGTTAATTGAAAGTGTTAGTCTAATTTAAGATCAACTATTGGAAGAATAATGACTTTGTTCTGGGCCAATGTTTACTGCATCTCGAAAGTTTACTGGTCTTTCATCAAATATGTGCTTCAGTAAGGCTTCTTTTACTAGCTTGAATGATGATAAAACAACTATTCGTTCTCTACCTAAATAAATCCTAATGCATAAAGTGTAAATAGTATATTGTATTTTTTACTTAAGTACAAAAAAGTATAAATTATGAAATGAACTCACGTGTAGATGTCTCCATATTTTCTTTTCATTTCTGTGAGGGTAATATGAGGTTTTGCACCAAGAAATGGTAAATAGCCAAAATAAGGTAATCCTTTTGGACCAGGTGGAAGATTTTTTGGAGATTTTAAATATGTAAAAATATACCATAAAATAATTACAATTAATGTAATTATTATGGTATTTAGTGCTTGATCATTCCACATCTTGGTTACAACTTAAATGTTATATTTTGATTCAATAAATTTAATATTTATTTCAAGGTTGTATTTTGTAATATGAAACTAAACGATTTTTGAACAGAAATTGATAATATATATTATGTATCAATTGCAACTTTTTAACTGTTCTGTATGCATTAAAATTTTGTGTTTGTCGCATTATGTAACATTTTTTAATAAATTAAATCAAAACAAGATATTATAACAAATTATGTAATGGTTAAAGATAACATTTTATTATGAAATACAACATCTGAAATAAATAATTATTTTTTATTTTTGAAGTGTAGAATATGCAAACTTTTTTATCCACTTTTCTGTTGATAAATAATAACTAATAATTATTTTATAAAAGAGAATTATTGTCAAATGGGGGGCAGCAAAAAAGGGTTTTGTTTTTTGTTTTTGCACAAGTCAACAAAGAAGTGATGATCTCGTGTGTGTGTGTGTGGGAAAATCAGTGAGGAGTGCCTGTGAAACAAAAACAGTGCTCTATTAAAAATCCAACTTAAATTAATGTATACAATCTTATATATTATTTCTTGGATTAAACCATTAATGTTAATCAACATTTTTTTTGAGAGCACATATTTTTTGATTGATGAATGTTAGTGTATTTTTAAAAATTAATCTTGGCTTTATTCACATGTGTTTACTCCTATTACTTCAAGGTTTAAGGCTTTTTCACTCTTCTTCTTAAGAAGTGCAAGTGCTTTAAAATTGCAAAACATGGAGTGAGCGATATCAGCAAAAATGCAGTAAACGAGAAAACAAAATAAACGGACCTAAATCAAAAATAAAAAAGAAATCACTCAGATCTAAAATTGAAATCAGAAGAAACCTGAAAAAATAATCCTATGTAAGTCGCAAAACGCAAATACAAAGCAAAATTAAATAGACACCGTACGAAAACTATTGAAAATTATGGAAAAGATACTGTTCGCATATTTATTATTGTTTTTTTTTTTTTACTGCATTTATGAAAGAAAAAATGGACTATATTTTCTCTCTCCTTAATCGGACTATATGGTTAATGATTGTTTCACGGAATTGTAGCTGTTTCAATTGAAATATGGGGTTAAAAATTAAAGAAATTTTGGTATATTTTATTTTATTTAACTATTTGTACAAATCATGGTTTTTAATGTGTTGCAAATTGTATGGGCCAACTAATCTCTTATCATTTTTTA
>JAQFZN010002890.1:0-10174 GCA_034687075.1 Geophilus carpophagus | reverse complement strand
CAGTACAACAGAATCGAGCACTCCTACACGCAGTACAATAAAATCGAGCAGTGATACAGAATTCAGCACGTCTACAAACACTCGTGTAGCGATTATTGCAGATTCCACCTCAACAGCTGAAACAAAAGTATCAACAACTAACCAGACAACAGTAGATGAAATAATAGCTGAAGATGACACATTTGCTGAAAAGAAAACTCATTTAACAGGTAGAAATAACGATGAACCTATTTTTCTAAACCTATTTCTTATTTCTTTTATTAACTTTGGCTTCATCCACTTGATCTCTTCCTTATTTTTTTGATTCAATTTTTTTTTTAAAGGAGTGCACTGGGCTGCAATTGCATTTTCAACTATTTTCCTCGTAGGTTGTGCTATTGCAATCTTAATGTATGTAATGAAAACCGGTAGTTTATGGTAAGTGATTTTCTTGATAAAATAACCATCTTGTTTATACAAATCAGTTTTTTCCTAAGGAGCCGAGAAAATGTACGACATACGACTAGAAATGAAGATATTGAAGTAAAAATGCAATCACAAGAGTTGAATACGATAAATTAAAATACTTTATTCCAGTTGAACTACAGATCGAGTAGTAAAATAACAACATCAAATGATGAAAACTCACCTACATCTCCTGACGATCCAAAATACTGACAAATACAAAAACAGTAAACAATTTAGATAATTTAACTAAATAAAATCGAAAATCAAATCTTATTTATAAATGTTAGTTATCAAATTAGAAATAAATCTTTAAATGTAACGATTTTGTTACAATCCTTGTACATTTTGATAAATTGATAAATGAATTTTTTGTTTGGCTCACGTCAGGTTAAAATTTTGTTGCTTATTGAATTCAAATCTGGTTTCTACTCGTGACTGAGTATTAAGTAGTTTTGAAACAGGTGTCTAACTATCCAGCCAGTGCATGGAGTGTGTTGGTACGAGTGTTGCTTGGGGGTGGGTCAGTTCAAGTGGGGCCAAAGGGAATGATGTTCTCATTGGCCTTGCTTGGCCCCACTTGGCAAGGTGAAAACCAGGTGAAATCGAGCGCGCTGGCCACTCTTTGCCTTGACCTGCCGTCGTCTCTGATCAAGAATCTATCAACATGATTGCTTATCTGAGGTAAATGTGTCCACTTTGAATTGAAAAGTGCATTATTTATTACAGACACTTAAATTTATTCATTTTTTTTATTTATTTATAGCTAAATACAAAAAATATAACTTTTCAACTAATTTAAATAATTTTTTTATTTTCTTATCGATAAATCAATACGAAATATTTCTTTTTTTCAGTCAATTGACATTGATCTTATCACTCAACATTTTAATGGCCACCACTGTTGATTCAGTCGAAGAAACTGAATCTCGTCCCACAAGATCTCTCTTTTCATTCGGTTCACGATCATCGTTAACTCGATCTCAACTGCTCGATATTCCAAATGTTGCTGTGGTTGTAATTGCTTTAACATTTCTCATTTTCTTACTACCATTGCGTATGCTTCGTTTTAATTCCATGAATGCGAGTGCGCAGAATCAAACGGTAAAAATCAAAAATTCACTTCCGGCTTCGTTATCTGTAACCGAAGAATCGGCGCATTTGACAAGAAAAATATTAGATGCAATTGAAAATGATCCCGGTTGTGTGAATCATACCGCATGTATTTTTGCGAGTGAAGTGAGAAAGGTTGGAGGAAATAAACAAGAAACTATTTTGAAGTATAAACACAATTATTTAACGCGAAATTTTATAAAAATAATATTTATTATCATTTTTATTTTCAGTATTTTGGAAATTCTTTTACCCGCAAAATGGAAGTCGAGTGTTGACGTTATAAAGCAAGCTGTTCGTTTCAAACAAGCAGATAAATTTTGTCGTCAGTTTGTATGTGAGGAGAATGATGTTGATCTGTCAAATGAACCGGAAGATGGTCAAGATGAATTAACTACGATGGAATGGGTTGCAGCTGAATGATTTTATTTATTTTATGGTGACTGGTGAAAATGTTATTTAATATTTTTCAAGGAAATTTTAACCATTTACTTGCCATAAAATGTTTTGAAAAAATTCATGTTATTATCTTATGTATTTATTTGTATTATTTATTGATATTTATTTTAAATATAAATGAAATTATAATTTAAAAAAGTGAAATTTTTAATAATCAAAATGAAAAACTAGTCAAATAAGGAAATTGTTTTGTAATTGTTTTTATATGTTTAAAATGTGAAATGGAAATAAAAATTTAAGATTTTCTATTTAAGTAATTAATTTTTTTCTTCTTTTATGTTCAAGAATGCAGCTTGAAATGGCATACAGAAACATTTAATACTTTTTTAAATAGAATATTGCTTGAGAAAATGTTTACATATTTTTTTAAGGAATAATTTATCCATAAAGGGTAAAAGTTGACCCAGACGGAAAAAATTATGCGAGGTCGCAGTTTTCTCCTTTGGGTCGATGTTCCACCAATTAATGTAAACATCTGGCGAAATAACCAACGGCTATTTCAAACAGATTTAATAGATAACCCATGTGAAAATTATGTGCAGGTATTTTTAAATTACTCCTTATCGAAGACAAAATTACAGCTATTTACATTTTTGATGAATTCAATATTTTTTTCTTTATAATTTATCTTGATTATTAGTTTGAGATTTTATAAATCATTTTTTTCAACCATTAGACTAAAGAAAATTCTAAAAGTGGAAACATGACACTTTCACATTATACTGATGCACACAAAAGAGTTTTTTTTGCCTTTAATTTACTTCCTAGTGCAGTTTTTAATTTTTACTTGCAGTTTATGTCAATTAAATTACGTGATAAATTAGTTATTTAGGAAATTTTGACAACTGGTTTTAGTTAGTTCCACGTTTTGACACGCCATTAATCATAGCGCGATTATTGTTGACACGTGATCAATTGAAATTTGTGCGTGGGAGAAGAAACAACGGCGGTTAAGGACGTAATTAAATAAGATTCATATAATATGTTGACATCCATACCAATAGTGATAAATTAGATTTGTATTCTTACATGAACATAGGTAAGGGAGTTTCATCATTAACCGGGATTGATAACTGAAAAGATCATTTAAAGCACGAACACAATAAACCGTTATTGTGCTCGTGTTTGAACAAATCTTAAACCCAATGGCGAATTAACTATCAAATTAACCCTAAATCAATATGATTCAAATCAAGTGTAAGAAAAATAAATGTGCTAATAATAACTTAAGTTAATTTAATCAACAAGATGACATTTCTTGGCCATTTTCATTCTAAAAAAAAAAAAAACGAAAGAAATTAGCAAAAAAATCTACAAAACCAAATGAAAATACACTAAAAAAATAAAATAGCTAAAATTACCCCAAGAGGGCTTACTAAATATGGGGATAATTTACTCACTCCTAACCCCAAGACTTTAGCTTGTCCCAAACCTCTTGTGCCTTGCCCTTCACTTTCCCAAAAAAAGATGTCGGTTTTGTTGCTGTTTCTTCCCTCCAGTCTGCAAAGGCAAGGCATAGTCAATTTTTTTCTCGACATAATCATTTTTGTTTGTGTAGACTTTTAATTTAATTTAATCATCTGCCTAACGACTATAATCGCACTAATTTAAAATAACGGCCAAAATGGAGGATGATGGGATTTATTATTATTATTTATCATTTTATTTACTAACTTCCTGACGCTTTGCTTTTTCCTCGTTTTGCCATTGGTCTATCATCAGTTACACATTCTCCATATTTACAAATCTAAAAAAAAATCATTTTTATTATTTTTTTGATTTTTTTTTCAGGACAAAGGAACCTTATTTGTTGCGCATGTTGATCCATCAAGACCCGGATGTGCTCGTTTAACATAACCACTGCTGTAGCACCAAAGTTCCCGACACACGTTCTGAAATGATATAAAGATGTTTATTTAGGTACGTGAATTTAAATTTGTGCCACTTGGTTTACGTCATAAGGTTTCCTGGAAGCTGTATATGGTTTATAACTATTTCCAAATGCTTTATGACATTGATCATCAACGGTGAATCGCTCTCCCGGTAGACCGCCTGCAGTTTCGTGATTTAAATCTGCTCCTATTGTGCCCGCATCATTCATACATGATGATGATGATTTCCTGAAATTAAATTTCAATTTTAGCATTTTATAGTAAAAACAACTTATTTTGTTGTTATTTATTTTATGGAATTGAGAGATATCAATATCAAGGTGAAATATATCAATTTTTTAAAATAAAAATATAAAAATGAAGAAATTTCTGGAAAATTCTCAGCTGATTCTGAACTAAAATGTAAATATGTTAAATTTTAACATTTAATTTTACATTTTGTTTTACTTTAATCTTAAAACTATTTTATTTATTTATACTTGTACCTAACAAACTCGTCTAAATATTTTTTACTACAGGTTGACCACGAGATTTTTCCCGGGCCTAACGTTGGTGACATTATATGAGCAGAGCTGCTACACGAATTTGATTCGCCATCATGATGCATTCCAAGACTAAAAATATTCAAAATCAAAGCTATAAAGTAAGTTTAAATTATATTAATATATTCTTTTTACTTATGTCCAAGTTCGTGAGTTATAACAAAAACCGTTTCGAAATTATTTCCTTCATTAATGGAACAACTGTAAAGCGATCTGCACATTCCCGAAACCCAAGCTAAGCCTAACGAAAAATAAGAAAAGTGGCAAGTTTTATTTTCGTTCAACGGATTTTGTTGATAAACAAATTTTCTTGTGTATATAAATAATTTCCTGTCTGATTTTTAGTTTAAGGTTTACACCCTGAACGGAAACAACCTTGATCTCACTTTCCATTCATTTCAATGGAATTTCCTCTTAATTCTTTACAAGATATGACCGCCATTTTGTTATTTTTTACTGGAACACGGATAAAGAGATCATTGCATTATTATGCTTACCGATAACTCTGTGATTGCTAGGTGAACCTTGGTATAAATTAAGTCTACACAACAGGAAAATAATTAAGTTTTGAAAATTTTGAAAATTTTCCAAAGAAATTTAAACTAAAATTACCCAGAAAGCATTATTGCACTGTCCCAATGTTGAGTATCACGATCTGTTCCTCGATTAAGAGTACTTTGCCACTTACAAAAATTCAAAAGATAGTTTTTAATGTCTCCTTTGCCCTTATTTGGACCTTTCTATGAAAAATTAATGAATTTAAATGAGCGATTTTAACGGTTTTTGATAGAAACTCACTGATGATTCGACTATTACTGCGACTTTGACTAACACAAAACTGAATTTTCGATCTAGACTTGGTTGATTATACAAAAGTTGAACCTATTTACAGATAAAAAATGGAAATTAATTGAAAATTAGATAAAAATTTAATATTTACAGCATTAATCATGGTGAAAACTACATCCCGAACAGCAGCTAAAGCATTTGATTTAAACTGCTTCTTAATATCCCCGTACATTACATCATCAACAAATATTGCTGTTTCTATAACCTTGTCGCTACTAGAATCTCTTTTAGTTCGGAAGCCATTTTTATTAACATCTTCATCAGATAATCGTCTAACTGTATCATTTTCGTAGAAAACCTCCATCTTTACATCATTATCTTGACTTTCTTCAGGCGCAACCATTGTCTTATCAACTAAACAGCAAAATAAAGTGTTATTTTAAAAGAAATTTATAATATTTATTTGACAACAACTTACATTTATGAGGGCAATGATGCGCATCTTTTTTCTTGTATAACACGTGAGATGCAATGGCGGAATTTGATAATCTTGGAGGAATTGGTTGTAAAATGTAATGAATATCTTGTATAATTATTAATCCTACCTACAATATAATATAAAAATATGATAGTATGGTAAGTAAAGTGTGAGATTACACATGATTTAATTGACCACTAACCATTCCTTTGTCGTTACAGGTAGAAACAGCAGCTTTACCGCCATTTTGTACATCGCCGCGAAATATACATTCTGGTAACGCAATTTGATCGGCCGTTATTATTTCTGTGTAATTTTGATGGTGCATTTCAATATGGAATGTCGAAGCTACAAAGTCACTAAATGAAGGTATTGTAAAACATTTGAATATATATTTTAATGAAATTGTTATTTACTTTTTTCTAGTTAAATGTAAATGCATTGTAGTGTTAGCAGTCTGAATGACAGCTAGTAGATGATAATTCGGTTGATCGGATTGAAATTGGGATAAATGTCGTTTTTTGACGTGATGTAGTGTAACTTTGGCGGTTTCATACTCAGGTACTTTATTATTGTCCGCCAAAAAGAAAAAAATGCAGTAAAAATGTAGTTTTTAAAATAGCACATGTGAATTTATGAACTATGGTGCGGATATGCATTTTTTTTTTATAAAATAAAATTGAAGGTCATTTATAGTTAGTTTACTTGAAAAGTGAATATATTAAAATTATTGATTAATATTAATGTAATATTTTGTTTACTTTGCTCGTGATGGCTTCCAAACGTCGAATCGAGTTCACTTTTTGTCATAAGTTTGTGAATATCATTTCTAAAGTTCTGTTAAGTTATTAAAGTATGGTAAAATATA
This sequence comes from Geophilus carpophagus, assembly GCA_034687075.1. Classification (NCBI taxonomy): domain Eukaryota; kingdom Metazoa; phylum Arthropoda; class Chilopoda; order Geophilomorpha; family Geophilidae; genus Geophilus; species Geophilus carpophagus. The sequence continues at coordinate 3,589 of JAQFZN010002890.1, read as the reverse complement.
ATTAAAATTGTTGAAAAGATGAATTTTTCTTTTCTTTTGGTTTTTGTTGTAGTTTTATTTACCTGAGTTAATGAATTAGTAGTTAGAATCCATTGCAGCAAAAAGGGTAATATATTGAGCATAGGAAGAATCATGGCGAAGTAATGAGTATGTGTGGATTTTTTTTACTTTTTTGATAGTATTGGCCGGAAATTATGGTCGCAGGAAGGATGGGGCATAACAATAGCCATGATGAATATACAAGTCGGTTCAGAAAATGGTTCGTTTCCTATGAATGTGCACTATATGCGCGTTTTGATAATTATATGAAACGATGAATAATTTTTCACTGGAATCGATGAGGTTTGTGAAATTTACGTAAGAAATCGTGTTTTTATGAATGTCTGTAGAAATGTAAAAAGAAGTATTTTTTTTCTAATTTTTTATTTAATTTTCAAATTTTTACCAGGGCAAATATAAAACAATAAAAATCTATAAGAAATAGAATAAATTGAGTGTTAGGTATAATTGAATTAGTTGAATTTATTTGATTTCTACATAATGCCAATGGTGCATTTGTTTTTGATTTTTCAAAGGTTATACACATACCTTGCTTTACGTTCCAGAAAAGTTGGCTGTAAAGCGAAAAGTCGTATAACAAATCATTATGTACACAGAATTTTTTGGCCATATAACGAAAATTGTGGGCCGTGAATTGAAAAAGTGCCATAATTAAAGAAGGCCATTATAGTGAAAGGCTGTATAAAATGCGGCTGTATAGTGAGGTATGAGTGTACTTTCCAAAAGCTAAAAGATATTGAATGCACCTATTGTGTTTGTGGTGGTATGATATTAACACTTTACTTAGATGTGCATGCTGACAGTTGGCAGCCACTACCTAGGGTCTTTTTACTAGGGTTGCCAACATTGACTCAATGTTCACCCTGAGAAAATTTCTTGTTGAGATAGGGAGGACTTTCTTTTATTTTTTTTTTATTTTTTTGCTTTGACTTCTCTGACCAATCAGACCAAAAAAAAAGTTTTCCTATCTGCTGTAGTCGACATTAACCTGGTGTACGATCTGTGTATACCACCCACTTCGGCCCGGAAAATTTTACTGTTCACCTGGAGCCCGGAGAATGGTCGCCAAATCCGGAGTCTCTGGGTCCAAATGGCCATGTTGGCAACTCTACTTTTTACCTAACTACTTGCCAAGAAATAAAGACACTTTTTTAACACACAAATTGACATTTACTAAAGAAATAAATCATTAAAATGATACAATGAAAGAGAATTTTAAAAAATGAGTATTCAAATTACTGCTGCTTGCAGCAATTCTATTACTTAATCTATTTGATTAAATACAATGAAGCTTATAAATAAAAACAGTACAATACAAAATGATAATAATAAAACTAAACTTAATTCTAACTTAACCTAAACACATTCATATTATCGTATTATTAGATTAACACGCCTAGATGTGCAGGCACTAATAAGTGCACGCTACCAGTATTCTGTGTGTGATTTTTGCTTGTATATTTTTTGGCAGTCCCTATAGTGTTTTTGTAAGTTGTATACAAACAAAAATTAATTTTTCAAAGAAAATTTCTATGATTAATATGTTTATAAACTTTTCAAATACAAATTTCCAAAATACAAATAGTTGGTTCAATAAAAGCACAGTGAAAGATTGTGATTCTTTCTTTGTCAAAAATTCAACCTAATTTTAATTTAATACATCATTACTAAATCCTTCAAACTTTACAAACTAATCAGAGCTTTTAAAAAAGTGTGAGCTTATTGTTTTTATTCTGACAGCCCAATTTTATTTCAATTTGGCAGCCATGTTGTGTTGTAACCATGGTAATAGTCATTGAACAACAACCAGCATGTTCGTAAATTCTTGGTTAAGCACTATGAATTGTGGATAACCGCCTAGCTACTGTAACCGTAATTGTGGTTAGTTTGGTTACTATTTAGGAACACACCCTCAGACTAAAATACAAGGTGCATAAAACCTGAATCCTGAGTTGTCACTGACTCTCTCTCAGTCCTTCATCATTAAAGAAAGTTTGCAATCGTTGTCACTTTATTATTATTGGCCCACTGTCATGCATAATTAGGGAGAGGAGAAACTGCACTATCTAGTGTTCATTGGTGGCGATTCAAACAGGGCCCTTTTGAATCACAAACAATAAAAGTTTATAAGAAATAGAATTAATTGAATGTTAGGTATAATTGAATTGGATGAATTGCTTTGATTTCTACGTAATGCCAATTGTGCATTTGTTTTTGATTTTTCAAACGTTTTACTTTGTTTCGTTGGGCTTAATAACATTCGATTTAATGGTTTCACATAGCGATATTGATTATTCGTTACAAATCGACACGTTTCTTTACTCGAATTACTCGATGGATGAGCACACACCCATTGATCGCCTTTGATTTCGTCGCTTAAACGACATTTATACACTTTGGGAAAACCATCATGGTGGACAGCAATTGCGTAAACAGGTGTACCTGGCACGCCGATTTCAATAATCACTTGTCCAATGAAATTTTCAGTGATATTTAAACTTAAGTAATAATTAGCAAATCGATCCAAAATAATTACGGCAGAAAATCGGAAGCCATCTTTCCAATCGAGTATAGAGATTTGAATCGATTTTGATAAAGATTTTCCGTAATTCACAGTAAGAATTTTACTCTTTAAATCAACATTAACATCATCGATGGGTATTTGAGAAATTTGTTGAATGGATTCGCCTTCAATTGCTTTCTGTAATAAATGATTCGGGTTAAAGTAATGCACGGCATTGAATTCGTATTGGAAATTGAAATCGTTGCAGTTGTTGTTTAAGAGTTTGAAATTGTTTTCGATCTCAGTTGCATTGAAACTAAACTCGGTGTCTGTTAGTCCACGTTGGAGCCAACCTGTGTGTAAGAAATATTTTAATTAATTTATACGAAAATAAGATAATTTCTTTTCATTTTTACCTAATTTTTGGACGTTGTGTTCTTTGACTTCATTTATAGATTGAGTTGTTCGTAAATTTTTTAATTCTTCATCTGCATAAAACCAGTTGTATCTTTCTAAAGGATTTGGTATTTGTTGATTTTCTACAACTCGCACCAACACATCATCGCTTATTACTAATTTTTGAATTGTTCGTGGAATTTTCAAAGTATAAAACTGCGATTTGACCTCGAATGTGATTTGATTTAGAACCATTCGATAATTTTGATTTATTTTAATCGCAGTAAACAACTTCGAATGTTTATCTGCTTTGATACTTAAATGGCAAATTGCTTCACAAACAATGTTATTTGTATTTTCATGGTGATGATAAATTATTATGTATTTTGCTGGGCTTGCATTTTTTTCCAAATGTCCTCGATTGCAATTTACTTCAAGCTGAGGAGTAGTGAAGGTATATCCGGTTCGAATTTTCAGTTGCTCCTCAGTGCCAGTTTGAGACACAAAGATAGTGGAATTTAATGAAATATCGTGTTTGTTGTTCAACGCTATTCTCGAACCAATGTTAGGTAGAGAAACTAGTTGAGATAAGACTATACTTAATGTAATTGCAGAGATAGTACACAGCAA
>JAQFZN010002889.1:0-10174 GCA_034687075.1 Geophilus carpophagus | reverse complement strand
AAAAACAGTTGAAAATTTTGTTTAATTACAAAATGATAAGCCACTTTTGGTACAGTGTTGATAAAATGTACTTGTGACAAACGTTCTAATACTCTGGTTTTTAATTAAATTTTAAAAAAATTAAGTTTTTTGTCACTAGGGTACCCAATTGGGGTACCCTAGTAGGGTACCCCCTACCCTATTGATTGTCCAGACCCCTAATAGTGGTTATCTTATAAATGCTTTTTTATTAGTTTAACATCCATGTTATGTACAAATTAGACATTTAATGGTCACGGGTTCATAATGCATGATGTTGTAAAGCTTAATAAATTTTTGTAGAAATAGCTTTACTGTAAATATACTGTATACAGATGCGACAATAAGGGGTTTCAATAAATCAGTGATTATTTCGATTAGTTGATTATTGCAATAATCATAACCAGCCAATTATTGAGTGCCCAGTACTGAAAAGTGATTATTTGAATATTGTGATCTGTAATTTTATAAAAGTCACATAACTTTCTGTGTCATGAGTAAGAAAATAACACAAGTACGGTAACCTGAAAATGTGATACAAGTTGTGTTTCCATAGAGATCATTGTTTTTTAATTTAAAGCTTAAATACCTGATGTATAGTTTGAAAAAGTTCTCAGAAATAATTATTTCTACTACTCAAGTCTTCTTATGAGTTTAGTTAAACCTGAATTTAATTAAAACAACAACAGTTGTCCCGCAATAGTTTGGTTAGGTTTAGCACTGCCATGTTGATTCCAGTCAGCCAATCGCTAATAATCAAGTCAAGTAAGCAGAAAATTTAAATAGAAAATTTTGATTGAAAATCCACAGGAATGTGGATTAATTTTATCACTTTGAGGTTTGTTTTTCAAAAGATGAATGGCATCATACATTAATTGCAGGAACAGATGGCAATCTGTTTAAACAATATTTCTGACCAATGACTCACTCCACCACACACATCTAAACAGATGTTTACTTTATTAATTAGTTGTTTGTGTAAGTGAAAACAAGAATTGAGCTTCTTGACATATGCGTGTTTACATCGAACCAAAGACGAAAGATAGATTAGTCATATGAGTGATTTGTTTACTTGTTCTGCAGTAAAACTTTGGCGGTAGTTCGGCTTGTTTTTTAGATTTAAGACTTTACGGTAGATGTTTTACATAATCAATTTAATAAGAGTTAAATGACAAAAAATATTCATTGGATTTATTGTGAAAATTGTTAATGAAAATAAAATAAAGTTTTTGCTTTTTTAAAATGTAATGTTTATTTTAAATTCAAATGGGCAATTTGTTGAAATTAGAACAGTCTACAGCTTTAATTGTACAAATGCCTTCATCTTGTTTCTCTTAGTCTACCAAATGTGTAAATTTGCTTCTGTACACTGCTCTGAAATTTCCTCAGGGAAATGATAAATTGTCTCTTCACTTCATTGATCATAAATTCCATTTTTTGGCAACTTTACATTTCTTTTCATAATCTGAATTCATATATTACCTTACAAATTGTATTTTAAAGTATGCAGTTGAAGTCTACATTAAGGTCTGCAGGATGTCGTTTTTAACCCAAAAAAATGACAAGTCACTTGCAAATCTCTTGATGTATTATTTTTTTCTTTTATTTTCCAAACAAAATATAAGAAGGAAAGTTTAACCTCCTAAAAAAAATTGAAAAAAAAAATTAAGTGAATTTGTGTCATCATTGGCTTTAAATGATTATTTTGAGTTGGAAATTGTGTCACGTGACATTATTGTTGAACCGGAAAAAAATGGCATGTCATTGACATCAAGTGTTAGGAAAAAGAAAGCAAGAAAATGCATTTTATTCTTTTTTCTTCTTTTTTTTAAATCTACTTTGTGAACAAACTAGTTTTCTTTTGCATGTTCTATTAGGATATTGATTTCTTTGCACTGCTCTCCTCTATTTTTCGGGTTGTTTATTTTATTATTATTATTTTTAAAGATGTGATGGTGATTGAGTTGTATGTTTGAGTATTAATAAAAATAGTGTTGAGCCTTAGGAGATGGTATTTAAATTGGTTAGGCATGATGGATATTGAATGTGCAGATGAGATGATGACCACCCATCAAGTGGAGATGGGGAATTTTTCATATAAAAGGGAGTAGCAGTGGTAAACAAGTTCTAGGCAAAATTCAACTGACAGTGAAGAATTTTTATAGCTTCAATGCGTCTAACTTGTTTAGGGTAATTTTATGATATTGTACAGTCAAACTTTTAGTTAGAATAAAAGTTCAAACATGTTGCAACAAAAATAATACTCACTAAGAGTATTTAAAAGTATTACTTTTAATCAATTGATTTGTTTTTGATCATTTTGATCTTGATATTTGATTATATTTTTTACTTTTTTATTTTTATTAAAAATATACTGTAAACCAGAAAAAAACAGTTTTGGGTTCAGCTGTTGAAAAAATTTAGGATTTTGTTCCAGTTACGTTGCACTCAAAATATCGGTTTCTTTTTCTTCGGTTTTTGTTCCTGTTTATCATTCCGGATTGAAGCCCTGCATATAATATATGAATATGAAAATATTAATATAGATAGTAAAATATTTTGTTATTAGTGGATTAAATATTGCAGTCAAACAATATTACTAATAAATTACCAAATGTGTATGTAATTCTTCACATCTGAAAACATAGACATCTGATGGGAAATTGATGAGTTTTCAATCTATCAAGTTCCAAGTTTGAGTAATCATGAGTTTTTTCGAGTCAAGTAGCTGGAATCTTCAACTTGAAATCAATGTTTAAAAAATTTTATGTCAAACTGAAGAAATTTCATCTCAATATTTCTTTTTTTATTTTTGGCACAGAAATTTATAAGCAGAATTTGGTAAATTAAATCAGTGAATAAAGTTAATCTGACTTCTCATCTACGTACTATATGTCAACGAAGCTGGAAATATCAATAAGAAAGATGGCAGGAAGAAGAGACCGAGTGGGAATGGATTTTAGCAAAGACGCTGTCAAACACTGCAAAACATAAGGAAACAGGACTTTTGAGTTAAATTTGCACGAAGTTAATCGATTTTGTGAAAATAGTATGAAATTGAATTTTTAACCTTATTTTATATTTTTAACTTTTTTCTCATATTTCAATTAAATTTTAATTCTGTTTTTTTTTTTCCACATAAAAGATTAAGGGTTTGATTTTTGATTGACAAAATGTATGAGAAAAGCTGATTAGTCTCTACGGTATTTGTCAAGTGTGTTTCGTATACGTGAAGTATGTTGTTGTTGTGTTTACTACGCCAGATTGCTTCTTTTCTTACATTATCTTATTTGTTCGGATTAGGTCCTATGTAAACATTTTATCAGACGTTTATTTATTATTAACGTCTAAGTTTTACCGTCAAGGTAATTAATGTCCTATCATCAGAAACTTTATTAGGTAATGAATATTGTCAAATGCAAAATTGTAACGCTTCATCTAATTACTGCATCTTAAGGCGATGTCGTACGAATGTATGTTCGGTACAGCAGAAACCTAGAATTTTGTTACAACATACCAAAAGGGAATTGCAAAATATTTATAATGGAATCAGTCGATGTGATTTGAGCGGAAATATTTAAAAAGTTGTATTCAAAAGCTATGGATGCTATCTGAAATAAATTTTTCATTTTGTTTTCTTTGCTTTTAGTGGCCATAAGCAAATAACACAGCTCATATTTATTTCAAGTATTGTATTATTTAAATTCTAATACATTGCAAAGTAAAATTATATGAACTAATAAAAAAAGCATATAAAGATTTTTGTAATGTAATTGTTTGTTTTATAAGATGTGTTTTCACTTTTAATATCATTAAACTTGAATGAATTGTGCTAAAAAGGTGTTGTTTTGCTATTCCACAATGCAAATTGTAATCAATATTCAAGTTACTACGCAGCAGTGTGACACCTTCAATTAAACTAATGTGCTGTATTCATTTAGTTTCGAGGTAATACAAGAAGATGAAGAAAAAAATATATTTTCAACTTGAAATGAATAATTTTTAAAAAAAAATAAATTGAATGTGGAAATTTATTTAATATATTTCCATGATTGTTGTGAACAAGAATTGGAATTTTTTTCCCTGTTTATCACTTGATGTTTTTTTTGTTTGAGCAGCAAAATAGTTTTTTTTTTCATAATACTCCACGGCTTTACACACCAACATCTGGAACCTAAAATTACAAAAGTATTTTTTTATTTTTTAAACTTTTCTTTATTTCTTTATTGCATGATGTTATTGATATTGAAAATGGAATTGTTTAACACAGTTGTAAAAAAAAAATTCTGTTGTTTTTTAATCTAATAAATTATTTTGGTGTTGGTAACCATATTGAGTTTGTTAAGAAAGATAGGAAAATTTTTATCCTTTTTTTCCTGATATATCTAAAATATTCAAGTCGATATTTTAAGCAGTTGAAATTAAAGTAGATTTGGACAAATCTGAAAGAATTTTCAAAAACTTTGTGCATGCACGCAAATGTTTGCTTGGCGTGTTATTGCATGTTCTTGAGAGCATGCATATTAAAATGCGAGCTACAGTTATTGAGCAACCTTCTGGCAACTGCCCACAACTCGAAATTGACTACACGTAAAATGAGATTAAATTTTTGTTCCTATGTTGTATGCTAATGATGATTGTCTATTCTTATTTGATTTCAAGTTAGTTTTCAAACTTTCATTTATGTGTGTGTGATCAGGGAACTATGATTTCAAGAAATTTTTTTTTTTCAAATGAGATTTCTTGATTTCTGTCGTGGTTTATTGTATCATTCGAGCACTTGAACCAAAATTAATTTGCTAGTGATGTTGTGAATGAAAATTTTCATTAATCGATTTGTTGTGTGTAGGTAACTCGTTCAGAGAAATTCAATATTACTTCCCGACCACAAGATTTAATTGAGATTTAGTTGACATTACACTGATTCGGTGTTAAAAGCAAAAATTGGGAATAAAAATTCATTTGTACGCGTTGATACATTTCTGACTTAGGAAATTTATTAATCATCACCACCCAGAAAGAAATAAGCACTTCCTAGCTCAATTATAAGGTCTTCATTCTCTGAAAGCTCTAGATTACTTTGATTGAACACATGTGGGATATCATTTGTTTCTTGTGAAAACGCATTTGTCTTTTACTATTTCCAAGCTGATAGCAACGCCTCAATGTATTTTCTTCTCTTGTCTACAGTGAATATTGGGAAGAAAAGGTCAGGTGGATCAGATCAAGATGCATTGATCGTCTTATCACTTTCTATCCAGGATATTTGGAAAATTTGTAACATTGAAAGCTTGAATGGTAAATTTTCTATCGCCCGGAACTTCAAAAGCAATTGTAAGATAAGAGTAGGATTGATTTTTTTCTCTTTAATAACAAATCATTTATAATAGATAATATCTATCTATATGTATTATATATATATAATATTGATAGGTGTGTATGTACATGGTTTGTGGGACACATTTAATCAAGATGATGATGATGTTTTAGTGCCAATTTACTTCCACCAATAAAAATGTTATGTTGGATTGGATTTTATTATATGATGTCTATTTTGCAAAATTTTTAATTAGATTTTTAAATTTTAACACATTTTTCTTACATTTTGGATTTTAAACATCTTTTTCTGATATTTTGCATTTTTAACATGGTGATCTAATAGTTTGGCTATTTGATACATTTGAAATTAATTCCATTTGATGATTTTGATTTAGGTCATTTTGCAGATATTGTAGTAAGAAATATACCGAACTTTGACCTAAAAAAATTGCATTAATTAATGTATTTAGAAATTGATCCATACACATTTTTTTTACAGTAATTTATGCAGAATTTATTTTTTAACTGATTTTTCTATTAACTTGTTATCCGATTCAGATTTTATCTTTCTTATTTTTTCTCATAATTTTATTCAAGCTAATGAGATTGGTAAATTAGTTTTCTGTCGAAACTTTTAAACTTTTGTTTTAAAATTTTATTTTACGTTTCTATGAATAGTTAATTCTTAGCAATTTTATATCTCAGGAGATTTTGAGATTTACAAACTTAAATAATACTTTTTTTATTTTCAATTTTTTAAATTTAATTAGCATTTGTTCAACAGTACCAAGATAAAAGTTGTTTTAAAATAAAATTTATAAAATTTCAATTAAACTTGTAATGACCTTGTATTTGGGACGTTAGTGTGGTCCACAAAATATCTTTGTGTTTTATGTTTGATAAGCAGTTTCATTTTACAATTCAGCAATTTTAATGTACTTTTGAGGATGTATGCCTTCTTTTTTGCAGATTTGATTTTGGCTCAGATGGAAACTTTTGTCAAGAGATTTTCCACGGCATCCATTACTTCTGCACAATGGTTCACATATGAAATTGAAACGATGTAAAAGACCGGTGATTACTTTGCTCTTCAATTTGTGCTTATAGCACACGTAATTTAGTAATGCTTTTGAATATATCATTTGTTCCATCTCATTATGGTAAATGTAGATTAAATTAAATTAAATAACTATGCTTACTTTTCAAACCACTAATGAATTATTAAAGTTTAATGCATTCAAATATATTAGGAGAGTATTTAAATTTAAATAAATTATTTTAATTGCCAATTTGCTTTATGTTGCAGTACTTTAATTTTATATTTATTTTGTGATGTTTAATTAAGTTACTCTGATTGCTTGCCAATGACAATTCTCAGGTTATTTTTTAATAGCAAATTGACAGTTTTGTTGTCTTGCTGCATTCCAACACTTGATTATGGTACTGTATACTGAGATCAACTATTATTAGGTCTTACTTGTTAGTCGTAATCAATGTGTTGTTCAATTTAGAAACCGATCTCTCGCTCGAAGGGGGGAAATATTGCATCAAGAGTTGGCAAAAACAAAGAGACTTAACAACACCGCAGCCGCAGATTCAAATTGGAGAATTCAACTTTCTACTTCATTCAAGTTGAAGAGAATCAACATAAAAGCCAACTAGGAAGATTATGTAAAAGTACAAACTTTGGAATTCTCTGCACCGTCTGTAGTCAATACTCGTGCGTTTGTGTATGAGATTTTCTTTCTATTAGCTAATGAAAAAGTAAAATTTCAAATCTGAAAATATTATTCTCTGTGATCAATTTGTTTGAAACGTTTTCATGATGTATGTACAATAATTCTTTAATAAAACATTATTGTTATGTGACTGCTAATCCATTGGGATATCCGCGTCGAATGTTTAAGATTTTTCTAAATTTTTTCTTTTTCATAATGTAATATATTTTAAAATTTTAAAATACGAGAATATTTTAAACATTTCTAGCAATCGTGAAATAATCACAGGTGTCCTTATACTATTTTCCAGCTAAATTAGTGAAATTACATCTTATTCCACGCAAATATGACGTTGATAAATTGAAGCTTAAGTGCAATGTGGAAGCTAGTTGCATGATGTTGAGAAAGGTTTAGATTTTAAAGGTGGTCACAATGTTGAGTGTGTTATGTTTCAGCTATATCTTGACAACGAGTCTCTTGGCAATGCACTCCTTTACACATGTAGAAAACATCAATCAATGACATCGCAGTGTAAGAAATAATCCGAAATAAGATTGACTATAACTCATATTCATTGTTATGGTGTAAGAATGTAGTTACAGCAATGCTGCAGAAACTAAAGTTGAACTTAATATTCCTTTTAGTAAATGTCACAATAATTAAAACAATTGCTATTATTTAGATATCAGTGTAGAAGAATGTTGTTTATAATGAAAAACATGAAAAATGATACCTTAGATTATTACAGCAACCTGAAATTAATGATAACCGTTCGGATTTTTTAATAATAAAGTTGTGGTCAGAAGCCAATTTTTCTTATATCAAATCTGAAGCTTTACTATAATTACATTATGTTTTAATTTTAAATAAAATTATAACTTTATTATGTAATACAGTATTTAATAAGGTAAATAAATGTAGAAAAGAATAAAACCATTAACACGGGGCGTACGTAAACATTTAAAATCACATTATGTATGGTTTTTTAGTTTGCAGTGCAAAATGGATTGCATACGTCGATGGTTGTGGCACACAGCTGCATCAAACTGTTTGGTATTCAGCAGACAACTTTGACATCTGCCGAGGATAGCGAGCATTGTCCAATACACAACAGATTTAAGGTAGTCACACAAGCAGAAAAGTTGATAGAGTTATACGAAGAGAGGGCAAATAAGTGTGCGAATAACATTAGGTCAATGACGATAAAATATTATGAGAACAAGAATGTGATGTAATAACAATAAACAAGAGATGTAGTAATAAGAGCTGGCAAATGTTCGGGGAAAAATAATCCTAAACAGTTTATCTAGAAAACGATCGAAGAGAGTTTATTTATTACACCTAATTCTCTTACGACAATCGCTATAATTGTGTTGATGGCCTCCACATCCTGAATTTTTGCTTGTTTTGATCATTTTTGGTCTTCTGTTTTACCGTGGGTGCCTTGATTGTGTTAGAATGTGAAATACGAAATGATGAATGAGCTGCGTTTAGTAACATTTTGAAAAGCTTAAATTTATACGGAAACATTAAGTTAAGAAAATCGATCACATTTGTCAAGTCAATTTGACCTGGAAAAAAATGAATGTAAGCAAATCCGTCCCTCAGTTTATGACTTACAGATCTATGAGCATAATGATTTTTCTTCTCTCTCTTTTTTATGTGCGAATATGAGTGAAATGGCACGTGATCCATTTGAAAGGAGGAGGAAATCGACATAAGTGGGGAGTGTGGAAAAAGGAGAAACGGAAATTCTGGTCAAAGAAAACGGAATTGATCGTTACCGAACGTCGCTCGACTGACCGTGTCTTCGAAGCAAAGTGAAACGCACAGACTTTGAAAAGCTTTTTTTCTTTCCTTTTCCCCTTTTATTTTTTTCCTTTCTTTTCTCTCTCTTACACAATTGATGGATAGGGGTGGAGATAAGAGCCAATTTGTAGGAGTTGCAAGGGTAAAAGTATTCGGGAGAGCGGCTTTTATTCGTTGCAACGCCTTGAAACCGAAATGTTCCATTCGATTTGCTCTGTTAGAAATGGCCGCTCGAGGAGCCTTGAGCCAATGTCACATGCAACAAGGAAATGTCTGCTCGAGTGTTGGGTATAGACAAAGCGCCACGAGGGATAGTTTGAGGGGATGTTGGACCATGGAGTGGCATTGGCAACAACCTACTTTACAATTTATTTCCACCTGAGGTACGGTTTAGTGTAGTGTGAAAGGTGGGCTGGGTAATTGTAGAGTCTCTATGGGAATTGATGATTTAAAATGGTGCAAGGATTTAGTCCATATAGCTGCAGTTTGTTGTTGCTCTTATCAGATTAGCGCAATCCGTATGGAAATTGTAGTTGATGTTTATCGGTGAACCAAAGTGTTGTGTTGCTCCAGGTCTGGATTATTCAATTGCAAGGTGTTGGTATTTGAAGACGCTCTTGTTATTCTTAAAATGATGAATAGATGTGTTAAAATTAGCCGTTTTGGAAAATTTCACCAAACGCATTAATTTTATCAATAAACTTAATCAGTGATTTTCAAAATGCAATTGTTCATGGCATGTAGGTAGAATACGTAAAATCAAAAAGGTTTTAGATAAAGTAGTAATTAAAAGAAATAAAAATAAAAAGCAAAATTATTTAAACTTACACATGTGTTTATTTGATATTTAAAAATCAATTTTGGCTTTGTTCACATGTGTTTACTCCTATTACTTCATTGTTTAATACCTTTTCAATCTAATTAAGGGAAAAGATTTAAAAGGCCTTAAACAATGAAGTAATAGGAGTAAGCACATGTGAATAAAGCCAAAATTGATTTTTAAAAAGCAAAATACTTATAAACACATAAAAAGAAAGAAAAAACATGAGATTTTCTTTTGTTTTTGTTTTCAAAATATTTCACCAGACTGCTGAAATGTGTAAATACATCTGTAATTCCTTACATAAGGTGTGTGTCAAAAGTTTAGGTACAATGATTATTTTGGAATATTTTTTAATAATAAGGTCAAATGATTTATTACTTAATATTATTGAGCAATGTACAGTCATGTTAAAAAAAACTGGATCTCCACTGCATGCTGGCAATTGAAATTATGAGTAATTTCATGTTTTGCCACTAGGTGAAACACC
>JAQFZN010002888.1:0-10175 GCA_034687075.1 Geophilus carpophagus | reverse complement strand
CTATCAATAAATTAACACATTATTTTTGCATTCACTTCTTGTCATAAATGTTGGTGGTGTAACACTATAAAATGTTGGGAACACAACTAGCAATGTAAAGTAGGTATTATAGAAACCAATATGATTGGTTTGAGTAAATGCTCAAATAGTGCACCTGCGCACTATTAAAAACTCTAAGCAGGATTAAAGCATTTACGGTATGAGAATTATTGCATTCATTCCAATTTAATTTATTTTTGAATTTTTCAAAAGATAATAATTTGCACAAGTTGGTAGTTTAAAATAAATCAATAACTGTTGCATTAATCTTCAATAATGCATCACAAATTCACATCAATAGTGCCTTAGCATCCGTTCAAATTAACTGAAAATATCCTTATTTTCTTAGATTTTTATGTAAGTATAGTGAGTCCTCGACTTTAACGGATAAATCGTCCCAAAAGTCTCTGCAGAGTCGAACCAAATTTGCATAAATCCATGCAATATATTTTTATAATTTACTTGCACCAATTTGTGGAGATTTATGTAGATTTATATGGTCTAGGAATTTATAAATCTTAAATCTAGGTATTTACAGGTTCGAATTGGGTAAGTTTATATAGATTTCTAGTGATTTATATAGATTTAAAAACTTATAATTCTTAAATCTTAGGATTTACACGTTCGAATTGGTCTAATATAATTATTTATAATTCTATACAATAACTTTTTTTAGTTTCTTCAGATATATTTAAAAAAAATAAAAGGCCGGTTCGATACAAAGCAAGAAATTTTTTGTGCACATTTTTCTAATACTCTAACTGCATCAAAATGCTCCAATTGGTTCAAATTGCGCACAGAATTTCCAAGCTTGCATGCAGACAAATGTGTCATTCACAAGATTTGTGTTTTGACTAGTTGCCAACTTTGTCACAAGTGAGACTTTAAATTTATCAACATCCAACCTTTTACAAATTCACAGACCGACAGACAAACATGACATGACATTACCTTCTCTCACTTCGTGCCCACATAACCAACTCGACGTGCAATCATAAATCCATAACTTTGTTCTAAGCCAACAACAACAACCAATCAAATCCTATCTATAAAAATGCCTACACTACTCATAATTCTATTATCAGTGAAATAAAAGTTGACACGTCGTTGCAAATAGAATTAATTCCATTACCATTACTCTCAATGGGGATCAACCCAACAACTAAGGTCATTTCTTGGCGCCATAAACTTCCATATACACATGTGTTGCCTAAAATAAAGGGTGGAGCTTCATTAGCCATAAACTCACATCTAATATGGATTGTCCCAATTCCCTGCCTTTACCTTATAACATTAATCTAACCAAGGTTTTTTGTTTATTTTAACATAATAAAATATTCTATGTGAAAAATTTTTAAATTATAATATAATAATATAATTATACTGCATAAACATACTTAAAATTGTTTAGAATTTGATAAATCTGTATAATTCGTTTAAATTTCGTTAGACTTTTCATATTTATAAGAAATAAAGAACGATCCACTTTCCCAATAAATATTTAACATTTCAAAACAGGTTTGACGTTCCTGTTTCGACATTTGAGTGAAATACAATAGAGTATTGAATGACTATTTCCAATGTTTTCGTTCAAATTTAATCCTTGTTTTATTATTTAAAATATTAATAGAATTATACAACTTCATTCTACTTTAATCAGTTCGTTATATCTATCAAAATTTATAACAATAATAATATGATCCGATTAATCAACGTACTTCAAACTCTTTTAATGTCGAGTAACAATAAAACAATTAATTATTCATTGTTATTTAGAATATGAAATTAAGCCTATTAGAATAATAGGCGTAGAAAATGAGCAAGGAGATTACAGTTTGAGCATCCACCATTTTGGATTTTTGATAGATCGTCAATAGCAGATTAATGTTACATTACAGACGAATTACTGCAAATTGGATGAAACAAGATTTAACTTAGTTTAAGTCAAATAAATCCTAATTACAGCCACAAACGCTTACTTTAGACCTATTTTAAAGCATCAGTTGCATTCAATGTCTAAAAACTAAACGCTTTTTCTTATTAATCTCGATAAACTTGTTTTAAAAACAAGCTAAACCGTTTTTTATATAAACGCCACTTGTGGCTGTTTATAAACCTGTTTCTGTTGTTGATCTTGTGGTTATATATACTGTATATATACTCACGATATTAAATTGATAAGCTTTACCTTAAATCCCTAACCTGCAGAGTAATATGTCTTTCTGATATTAAAGCCATAATACATTGAAATGACATGTCATGATAAAAATTGCATTTTGTTTTCAAAATCGCTCAAAGCTTCTATTTTCTATCATACTATGAGTGCTACCATACAATTTATTCAATATTTTGAATATTTTACTTAGTCAACAATAAGACTTGCCTGCACTTGTTCTGTGAATATGTAATATAGGAACCTCGATGCAAAACATTTGAAAACATGATAATTATTAAAAATTATAAAATAATTGAAACTAATCCCACAGTTGTTATTGGCCAATGTGACATGTGACTGCATACTCGCTCCGATTCGTCGGTTTTTGATTTGTTTATTGCGATTAAGTGACTGAATAAACTAATCGATATCAGTAATAATGGAGAATATTTGCTTATGAGGAAATTTAATAAATATTTTGACTTTGAAAGAATATTTTACAAGGAAATTTGAGATTAAAAACATTACTTTAAAATTATTTATAGCTGAATTGTAAACCGAAATACTAAAGTAGTTTTATAGTACATTAAACTATTCATGATCTAATTTAATTACCTAACATAAATTAATCTAGACAATCAAGTTGTAAAAAATTTAATAATTTACAAAATAATTGACGTTTCTTGGGAGAATGTAATAATTTTTGAATAAATCTGTAATCGAGCGTGTAATTTCGGTACATTGTTAAAGCATCCATATAATTGAATTTAAACATTTAACAAGATAATTAATGAAAAGTTAAAACTTTTTAGAAAAGGGTTAGATTTATAAATTAAAAAAATAAAAGTCAATTAGTAGTTGATAGATAACTCGTATTAAGTAATTAGTAAATTAAAAAAATGAAAAGAAAATATTTTTCTAGACATTAATCATGATTGAAACTCATAAAAATTGTTACCTTTTTGACTTGTTTTCAAAACAATTCGCCCCTGTTTGACTTGACTTGGAACTCACTTCACCAATTTCCCAACTTCAAATAAAAAAAAATATATAAAAATAAAAAACTTTAGTAAAAAAAAAAAAAAAAAAAAAAATTAAAAAATGTTCAGAATTTTTCCGCATCAAAGGATTCATTTTCTAAATTTAATCTCCTTACTCTGTACCCTATTTTAAAAATACTAAAAACAAAAACAAAAAATAATTAAATACCAATTACAATTTTTATCAAAGTGAACAACGTTTTGGTAACAAATATTACAAAATTGTAAACACGACAAATAACCTATGTTAAAGGTGCTTTAGAATCCATGTGTAAATTAAAAACGACCCCACTTGAACATTTTTGGTCTCAAGCCAAATGAACAAGCAAAGTTTAGAGGAAGTACACTTCACAACGAGTATCCGCCATCCTATTACCATCTAATTAAAAGGCATGATTAAAATTAAATCCTCTCAGTTAATTTATCGTTGCTATCAACAATAACAAGAGCGCGATTTTTAATAGCAGTGAAAAACATCTCATTCAAGTGTGTCACACTCAACTTAAATCACCTTTTCGTAAACAAATTGTTTTCGGTTTTTTATTAAAGCCAAAGAATAGAAATAAAGAAGGCGGCCGCGTATAAGACTAAAGTGGTTGCAGATGAAGGACATTAAAAATTCATGGACATCTAAATATGATTATCAAACAAATGTAATCCCAAGTACATTTAAAAATGACTTGTACCTAATTTTATAACTTCATTTAATAGGCTTATTCTTGATGGATTTTTTGCATTTTTCTTTTGTTGTTTTCTTTTCTAATGTGAATTTAAAGTTTATTATTGTGTAGAGTGAGATGAAAATGAAGTAAAGGCAATTCGCATTTTGTACTTTAAGCTATGAATTTTTAATAAAAATAGCAAATTAGGTAGAATTAGCTTTTGAGTGCATTTAAATGTTAGGAAAAATGCGTTTTTTATTTATTTTTTTAAATTTTTAAATTTTTATACATCAAACATAAGATATTAATAAATAAAAAGGAGTTAAGCTGTAACGCATTATCAACTCAATATCTTTAATAACACCTCCAAAGCTCGCAGGTGTCATTATTTACCATTTTTTAGCATCTAATTTTCCTAATGATGACAGTTTCCACCACACTATGGTTAAAGTGCTCGCAAAAAATGATGAAAAATGAGAAAAAAAGTTAAAATTTTTATAAATTTAATGCTAATGATGAGAACTTATCAATATACTTATATCATCCATATTATATTAGATTTTATTACATTTTTTAACATTTTATAAATTACTAAGAAAAAAAATTCTAAAAAATTTATTTTGTTTTTCTTTTACAGAAATAAAAAAAAAAATTTTTTCTATTATTATATTAAAAAATTCAATTTTATTTCAACGTTCAAAATTTATCTCATTTATTTACCTCACCTTTTGTTTTCAGTTTACCAATTTTACAAAAACTCTCCAATTTACTCACTGCATCTTTTCAAAAAACCCTTCACTTTTCACCAACACACGTGCGCATAACGCGGTTATTATCTTTCTGCACCATTTCAATCCAACTTAAGCGAATGAGAACTGCCACTGAATTCTTCCTAGATTGGATTTCCTCTCATCCCTTATCCACCATACAAAATAAAATAATTCCCACCCACTAATCCATAAAAAAAAAATTATACAAAATTTAACATTTTTCCAATTTTTCATCTCCCATTTCACTATTAACAAAATTACCTCACGTATTACTAAATTAAATTATTTCTCCATTAACTGTAATTAGATAATTAAGCCCTTTATTACCAAATAATAACCGGTCACTGATCTCGTCATCTCATCGAAACCATCAGGACCCCCAGTGAAGCAAATGAGATTTAACTTGCCTTAATTTTACTTGCAAAAATCCCCAAAGGGGGCTCGTTGACAAGTGAAATTCGTCTGCATATAACATCGCATCCGCCAAGGAAAATTAATAAACGGAAAATGCCGACCCAATCATGTTTTCGCAATTGACGAATGCCAAATCCAAAGACAACATCATCCCACATATGTTAACAGACTCGAGGAAATACCTATTCAACAAGTCTCTGACAATCTCCTTGTTCACTCGTATCTTAAATATCTGCACAGATGAACAGTTACCATATTGATTCATTTGTCAATATCTAACTAAAGCCATGACCAAAGATGTTGGGTATTAAAAGGAGAGAGGAGCAAGTAAAACTCCATAATACTGCTCTAATTTACTTGATACATGCGTAAAAATCAATACTAATCACAGCACTATTTCTTGACACAATAATGAGCCTTTTCCTATGCAATATGTCAACATTTAGAAAAAATGGCAGATGGTTTTAGGATAATTGACAATAAAATTGGTTACAACTAAATTTTGATGAATAATTTGAAGTTAATTGACAGAAAGACGCGTTTGTTAAAATAAAAATTTTAATAAATTCTAATTACTTTCACTTTTTTTTATTTAAATGTAATTGATATTTCGAAAATTTCTAAATTAAAAATAAATTTGAAGGAATTTAATTATGAATTTTAATCGTGCATTGATATTTACACTGAATCTATAGCAATTCCATGTTTAAGTCAACGAAAAAAAAAAATTCAAAATCGACATATTTATGACATTTAAAATAAAAACTTTTATTCCGTGATATGGAAATCAGGAAAATGTAGAGCGCACATGGTATTGAAAACATTTACTTGTCTGTAATTTGCTATTTCTATTTCTAAAGCATTACAAACGTACAATTTTTAATTTGTTGACTGCTTTTTGTTCATTAAAATAAATTCAAAAAAAAACACCCTCATTAAACTGAATTGTTCCTCTTGAACAAAAATATCTCTTTAATATATATGTATGTTATTGTAAGAATTTTTTTCCCTTAAGTAATATACTGGTGAGATTTTTATCCTATTTCAAGCTACCAAAAATAAAAAAAAATATGCTTAAGGGATCAAAAAATCGAGTATTTGAGCTAAAAAAATTTGTAGGAATATTAAATTTCAGCTATTTGAAAAAATATTGAAACATAAATTTTTATAATAATCTTTTCGCATAAAGTATATAAATATTTAAAATATTTAATAAAAATAATTTTAAAATTAATAATAATCGCTTCCCTTGTGATATACAGTTTTAGAATAATTTGCTAAATGTCTAGCAAAGTCAAAAATAATTTCAGATTCATTAGATTTAAGAGTGCAATTTTTCGTTCATAAATACTTAATTCATAATCTAAACGGTTAATGACAAAAAGAAAGTATCATTAAACATTTAACAACATACGTAATCCAATATTAGACATCTTGCAGCAATCCACTCTAAATTAATACCGTTCAGGCCATACTAAATAAATGTTCGCTAAGGCCTATCAACTCTTATTTATGCACAAACATGTAGAAATTTTTGCCATTTTCTCAACAAATATAAATATTAAATAATAAAAATTTAATTAACAAATGGCTTTACTTTTATCATATCAAATACATGTCTTAGTAAAGCCAAAACTGTATTTTAATTATGAATTTTCTCCAGGCTCGGTGTTTGTAGTTTCGGTTAAGATTTGACCACATAAACAGCTAAATCTCTAATAATTTAAAGTTGAGTTACGCAAGATCTCTAATGCAACGAATCTAGTGTGCATAATCTTCCGAAAAATTGCAATCTTTATAATCTATAAAACCATATAAAAAATACATTAAAAAATAAAAATTGTGATGCATTTTGGGTTGATTTCATTCCAATTTTTTTGTATTTAATAAAAATAAAAAATGTATCCTTACCCTCTGGATGCTCGTTGATTTGTGGAGTAATTGTAGAAAGTGGGTTGACCAGACTAAAAAAAAAATAAATAAATAAAAATAAAAATTGAAATAAAAAATCATATACTGTATATATATATATATATTGTTTACCGCTTATTTGTGCAGGAAAATTAAATGAGATAATAAATTTCATATTTTCAATTTCTTATTAAATCAAACTAACATTAATCAACGTGTAATTGGATTTAGATTAAGTTATACACCTGTTGAAGTCATGTGGTAAACACAATTTTTATTTCAAATCTTCATCAATTTATTCTTTTTAAATTTTAAAATTTTTAAAACTTTTCTAAATATTTATTACATTTTCGTACATATTAATTTTAAACTCATCCATATTTTAAAAAGTCAAACATTACAAATTTATATTAATCCGTCATGATGTTCAAAAAGAAAAATTTTGCTACCAGTTTTATAAGAAATAAATCAAATAAAAGATGACCCGATTAAATCACAAATTTTCAAAATTCCATTTACTTGGGTATTTACCGTTTCAAAGCAAATGAAGACGAATCACTTTGTTATTGTCGAAGAATACACTCCACATCTTTATCCCCATTCATAATTTCAGGGGGCACACCCATCCCTGAAGCAAGGCAAATGTTTTCCTTATAAATTAAAACAATAGCTACAAAACCGGTAGAAAATTTTCATAAAACTCATTGCAAACTGATGTATAAGCAAACCATGCACTATCCCACTAACGCCAATATTTAACCCCAACAGACTTGATGCCAAAACACGCTCTTTTTAAGGAGAGCCCACCGCATCGCAGCTCGTTTGCGATAACTACGTTCGGTATTCAAAGGAAAAGATCGGTTTTAAAACGAATGCAACATCAATTAATAAATCAATATGGATTTATATTCCCACATACCCTTTGTCCCGATGAATCGCCGTCTGTTCTTTGTCTCTTAGCAGGATGACCGTCGTAGTTCGCCATGACGCTGACTCACAACAGAATGCTTTAGCCTGGACACCAATTATTCCGACGACGAATGTAACTACGAGCCTTGATCAGTTTATTTTTAAATTAATAAACTGCTTGTGTTCCTCGGCTTGGAATGAATGGCAACAGCCACACACAAAACGCAGCTTATAAAGCACACTGGTATTCTTCTCGGCACGAGAGTATCCTGTGATGTAATGAGCAGATGCGCGCGCATTCTGCTGCTGCTCATTGAAATTGGCGGTTAATTTAAAAGTGAGATTGGTACATTTTATACTACGGTACTAAAATCCGGCAGAGTTAGATTTTATAGGTGTAATAAACTATAATGTGTGGAAAGTTTACAGTTGAATCAATGTTTTTAATCAGAAAAATCGATTTTCCAATTAAACTTGAGCCGTGCAAAAATAGAAAATAGATGCTTCAGCTACTAAAACTTATAATTTAATTTATCTAATTAAATTCTTCCACTTTATGCCTGTTAAGCTTTAAAAATTGTTTACAATATAGCATACGAAAATAGATAAGAAAACTTTTGACTATACTTTAGACGTTAAACTGTGAAAACCACAAACTTTTAAGATTTCAAATTTCATAATACGACTCTGATGGGGGACCTTTAAACCAAAATCCTCTCTTGGGATAGTTTATAACTACCGTATGGTAACACAGACACTTCGCTATTCCCTAATCCCTGAATGAGAGATTTGAGACACAGCGGAATCTAGTCACTAGCTGAGATAAGGAAAATTCTCAGATCTTCCCGTTTGCTGTACCCGCTTTCTCTCTCCGCTCGACACCGATATGAAGCGTCCAAAAGCAGACGCAGCCACATAAAAGTGCATCGTATTGGCCCCTAGTGTGCACCTATTCGATGGACAATATCTGCCGCATTCTCGGCTGCACAGACAATATCATGGGCTATGAGGAAGCGAATGAGCCACTCTAATGTCCACCATGTGCCTATAGTAACGACTAAGAAACTGGCTACATCAGTCATCGGATAATCCTCTCATTTCATTGTGACAAAAGCATTCAAACCTTTTTTTCTACTGCCATCACTGAGCTTCATGTGTGACAGAGTGACATTGTATTAAAGAAGATATGACACGAAATGCATCATCTCAGGAAAATGGGTGGGCAACTATGCATCTTGGAAATATGTGATGCTGCTGCTGGTTCATGTCATGAGGGAATGTGAGGAATATGTGCTTTGTAATTTGTTCATACTTATAAATTCTTATAAAGCGTGGTTTTGTCACAAAAGTTTGCTCCTGGAATAAATCGTTTAAACGTAAGCTTACAGCGTTATCTTTGCTACAAACACTTGAACATGGCCAATATAAACCGGTTTAAAAATAGTCTAAACGATCCGCGATCTAAAAAAAAAGAAAGAAAAAAACAGGAAAGAAATGTCACTAACCTGTTTTAAAAAATTTTAAACCTTTTTCACCAATAAACAGAGTCCTTTTTTTCTTTAAAAAGAAATGCACAGCACATTTCATTGTTTTATTTTTAATGTTTCTTTTTTTCCATTGGTGAATTTTATGCATGCTCACTTCTAATCTCTGTTTTTATATTAAAAGTAAAATAGATCAAATGTTACATTTTCATGTTTCCCCCATTTCTATATATAAATACTATTACTATTTTATCATCTTATTTTATAAACGGAATATAAATTTTACACAATTTTTTATGTTTTTGAATTTTGAGTTTTAGTATAAGCTTTTAAAGAGATGTAAACTTATTCAATTATTATCAATGAGACTGCAACTTGTTTTTATATCTGCTTTCAGACGTCGACGACTTGGAGATGTGTTTATAAATACATTTATCTAATTTTAAATAGCTGACTATGCATACTTGTATTTTCTTTATTCAGTGCACATGAAATTGTTATTTGAATGACCTCATATTTTGTCTTTGTGTTCTCTACATTGTATAGATAGAAATGATTTAAAATAGGATAATATTTCAATATCAAATTATGATCGATCGATGCATGGATAAGAAATTTGTCCCTATAATAGTGTCAGAGATACGGTTTAATAATCTGATTAAAATTAATTAGTCAAATCCCCGACGTACGACAACTTTTGTTCCTGCGCAATTAAAAGTGACTACATGGTGACTGAATTTGGGCATGAAATTTAACTTGAAGCTATTTAACTTTACTACAATATATGAATA
>JAQFZN010002887.1:0-10175 GCA_034687075.1 Geophilus carpophagus | reverse complement strand
TGATGATCATATCGCAATCAAAGCTGACGTTGGTGAATCTAATGTTGGTTCATTGCTCGTATCAGCTGTTCAAAATAAATATAAACAACCACCAAATATAGTTGTAAACTGTGCTGGGATTATTGTCGATAATTTTATTAATAAAATGACAGAAGCGGACTTTGATAAAGTCATAAGAGTGAATCTTAAAGTGAGTGCTGATTCAGCGAAACTGACCTGGATTAATAAAACATCTACTTGCTTTTGAATTCTATTTATAGGGAACGTATTTAGTTATTAAAGCTGCTACAGATGCAATGGTTGAACAGAAAATTAAGCATGGATCTATTATTAATATTAGCAGCATTGTAGGCAAAGTAGGAAATATGGGACAAATAAATTACGCAGCTTCGAAAGCTGCTGTTTGCGGTATGACAAAGACAACAGCTAAAGAAATGGCAATGTAAGTTAAATTTATAGTAGTGTTCAGTAAATAAATAAATGTACACGGCCATTTTAGGTTCAATATTCGTTGCAATGCCATTTTACCTGGTTTTATAGATACTCCGATTATTAAAAATATACCTGAAAAGTTAGCGAAAAAGCTACTACAAATTGTTCCTTTAGGTCGATTAGGAACAGCAAATGGTATAAAAAATTAGAAAAATTAGAAATTCGTTAAACTGTATAATTATTTTGTGATTTTATGCAGAAATTGCTGACGTTTGCTTGTTTTTAGCTTCGGATGAAAGTTCATTCATAACTGGAAATGAAATAGAAGTAACAGGTGAATTATAACTTTCTAAACACATTTACAAAATGCTTTAAAATAATGTCTCTTTTTCAAGGTGGCGTTTTCATGTGAAGATTTTTCCCAAAATTACACATAATCTGTAATGAAATGCCAAATAATAATAATGTATCACTATCATACACTGTAAATTTGCAATGTTTACATTCACTCAATCTTCCATCTTGAATGTGTGTGGGCGACATCTACCGCTAAATCCTGTAAACTTAATTTCATTTAAGCATGTATTTAATTAGAATGAAATAAAAATCATTTAATATTTAATCTAATTAAACAGATAAATCAATTACTTTCTTATTTTATTGCTTATCTCTTTAAATTAAATTATTTATAAGCAATAACTTAGCCTAAATAACTAAATACAGTACCCACTTTAACAAATAGAAAAAGTCCAAAACAACTGCTATCATTCATCAATTGATTTCCCTTTTCTCCTCACGCCATTGTTTTAATCATCAGCATCTGGCCATAGCTATTAACATGATTACTCTTACTAATCTCTAATTAAAAATTAATACACAATCTGAAAAAAGAAAAACAAATTAAAAAAAAGTAACTCGAAGAAACGCACAACAATTTTTTACATAGCCACTTAATTTATCAAATTGCATTTACCATTATTAATTAATTAATAAAAATTAATTCCATTAATTCCTTAAATAAATTGAACACTTTAGGACGAGTTCATTTTCAGTCGATTGAAAAATAAGTGAGGGGGAAAAGTAGGGGTCCACCAGTGCCATTCCCATCCACTTCACCTCGCCAGATGTTAAGTGGGGCTCGAGGATCACCTGTAATTATTCTGCAGCATTGGGCGCGAAAAATGAGTGTCCGTCCCATTAGGATAATTAGGACAACATTTCACATGCAACAAGACTCAACTTATGCACCTTAACAAAGCCCTTCTTGTAGACAAGCTCCCTCTTGAGGGCACACCAATAGTAGCCAGATACCCTTTTAGCTTTTCAAACACACCGACACACAATTTGCTTTGTTTACTCACACTTGATACCAGAGGGCATAAAAAAATGGCTGAACCAAGTTGAAATCCACTCAAAGGGCAGAAAGTAATGTGATTATTTCTTGCAAAAGTGGATTTTGAGCAGCAATTAAAGGATAAAAGTATTTTTTTTTATTTTTTAAAAGGCAATGTTTTAATAAAACGGAGGGAAAGGGAAAAAAATTAAAAAGAGAGTAAGATAATTGATAGTTTGATGCTTCATACTGTAATGTGCTTTGGAAAATGGCTTCAAGGTCGCTTTCCTCTAATGAGATTGTGTCAATTTTAAAAATTTGCTAACGCTTCTGGCAACATGCCTTCCATCAACCGTTAACCAATAAACTTTGAGGTGGGAGTGATGAAGGAAAATTTTCTCAAATTACAGTACTCATGCTTGTTTAAAGCAGAGGATAAACTCTGCAAAATGTCCCGTAGGAATATTGGGTGAGGGTTTGGGAGGTGAGGGATGAGGGTTATCTTTCTTCGATAAGGGGGGAAAGATGGGTAATTTTTCATCGGGTCCACCCCCGCATCAAAGAGGGCGCCCTTTTGTACACTGCACCTGATAGGCTTTCATTAGACAGCACTCTTCAATGATCATTAATATTCAATTAGTTTGGCACGATTTAATGGCATTGTGATCCATTACAACGACTTTAGGGGGTTCTTAATGAGTGTAATTGCTATCAAAACTCTTTTAGGGAAGAATACTTAATAGGGGAGTAGGCAACAATGACGCACTAATAAATTCATCTTATTTCAATTTTTTTCTTCTTGTTTATACATCTCAAATTACAGGTACTGTTGCAACTGTGTCGTTACACGTGAATATACTTTGGTAATCTAGTCCGATTTATTTACTTTAAAACATCAATAAATTTTGTTTTGTATTTTCAAAGATTCTTATTTCATCGAATTTTATAAATCGTTTCTGTTTATATGACATTTTATCGCATCTATTTGAAAAATTATTCCATTTAAACCCTAGTAAAGTAGTAGCGAAAGCAAAACAAGTCAATTTTCTCCAATTCCTGCTTCACCAATTTCTCTGTCTCCATAGCAACCTAACAAGCCTCACTAATCGCCTTCAAACTCTATGTAACCATAGAAACTCACGCACCATTAGCGCGTTTAACGGCTACTTTCTGAATAAAGCGATCCGGTGTGAATAAGTTGTATCGTCCATCGAGCCCACCGACTGCTCGCAGACCACGAGCTGAAATCCAATCCCGAGTCGGCGCTCCTCTGATCCCTCAAAGGCCGTATCGGGAAGAGACTGCGGAGGAAACACCAATTACAGACGCCGCCAAGACGCTTGCTCAGGTGGACGCTTTAAGTGGCAAGTGACCTTTCACGGCCGCAGCTGTCCGAACCAAACACGAGGCGCTCCCAACAAATTACAGGGATTAAGCGGTTCCAATTCTATACGGAATCCCTGCAGAGATATCGCTGCGAGATCATAACAAAACCGTACAGATACACCTAAATTTAGACCTCAAACCATTTTCTTCCCACATTTACGTTAATCCTTGTATAATGTCAACACGATGCTTGAAACAGATAAAAAGAAATGAAAAATAAACTAAGTTTTTGACATTTTATTCTTAATTTTATCTTTATTTGTATTATCTTTTATGCAAAACCTATTGAAAAAACCGTTCCATAAATCATTGAACAGATTTATTACCCCATGTACTTTAATTTCACTTTCTATCTACCTATAATTAAAATTACAAGGTAAAAAAAATGGTGTCAGATGGTGTGCTCAACCAAATAGACAGCACATGCGTGCCAGTACCATCTGCGCTTGCACCTATTAAACACGTCTTTATTCTCGTGCATCCTCTTTATTATCTCACCGATTCCACCCTTCAACCCGGACGACTAATCGGTGGCGACAAGTTAACACTAGTTCGACGCTGGTCTTCGGATTAACGCCTTTCCTCAGAGGAGGACGTCATCATCCGAGCGAGTAATAGGCGCTGGCCCCACGGTAACTCGTCCTTAGCAACTAATTGGCACCATTAGCAGCATCTCGTAATGCGTGGGAGGTGCAAACAAAATCCCATTACACTCGGCGACGACTCCATTAGAGTCCATGTCCGTCATCCGATGATATCTGATTTTCCATCGAGCAATCGTATTTGATTCCAAATTGCTTGTTCAGAAATAGCGTCATACAACTTGCGACATATTGTTATGTGGGTGTATAATCAAATATTGCAACAGGTTTATTAATAGATAATGGATAATAGATAAATCGAAATAAAATACAAACGGGCAGTTAGATATACATAAAGATTAAGTTATTTCTTTAAAAATTACTCACTTTAAAGTTGTCTGAAAGCAATTTCTTAATTCTGTTCACGATTACTTTAATTTTCAATGGACTAAGAGCAGACTTTCAGGAGTAAACAACTTGGTAACTGCAATATTTAATGCATTAACTCGAAACGAAATTATTTAGTCATATAAAATTTTAAATAAAACATTAATCAAGCAATACCAATAAAGTATTAAACAGAAAATAATGTAAAACTCATTTATTTTTATTTTGTTAGTGTTAGTTATAATTAAACAATAAAGCACAATTGAATAACGTTCATACAATGATCATATTTGTTTATTACTGAGGACAACCACGGTCCTCTTTGATTTTAACCACAATTGTACTAAAGACAATGTATTAGACATGCGCATGCCAACCTAATCGTATTTATTTAATATGAAACGAATCGAATCGTGTCTAGCACGTGACCTTTGCAATTTGTTCACTTGTCATAGTAGTGCGTTGCGATGATTGGAAAGGAAGGGAGCAGCGTGCACAATGCGCGTCTGCTTGATTAATATGCGAGCGCATCTGCTCATCAGACTGGCGCAACGCAGATTAAAAAGACGAGAGAGAGAGAGAGAGATCAATTGTCAGCGCGGATTGCGCCCAAGGGGCACCACCCAAATGAGAAGATTGCACGTCGGGATCACAAGCACCGACCTGTACCGGGGGTCTTCGACAAAGACTTGGTGCCACAATAAAAGTTCCGCGACGCCACACATTGCCATAGAAACGAGTTGGGCTTCGGTTTAGACTGTTTAATCGCGTGCGGCTGACGGGTCAACTAGTTGGCGTCCACTCGTCTCGCCCATTAAGCGGTTCCTCCAACCAGCAGAGCCAGTTCCCTGCTGGGCATTGCGGGAACGCTTCTTGCAGCGTGTTTCGTGAGGCGTGCATCGAGCGAACAAACACAAGCACCGTCTCTTTCTTTGCCCTACGTGGCTCCCCGCCCCCACCTTCCGCTCTGCTTGGGATCTTCAATCGAACGCGAGACCCGTTGATAAGCGCAACATGGCGGGGTAGTCGGTGCGGAAAATCCCGATGGACGGTTGGGGCAACAACTAATCGCTTGCTAATCTAGCTGAAGAATAATTGAAGACAAAGTTTAAATCCTCTTACATGCCCTTCATCCTAAACATTTTTACTTTCCTAAGTTCTGTAAATAACTATTTCTCCACTTACGTAATATTGCAGAAATTAAATAAAATTATTTAAATAATAATACAAAATTTGCATGAAATTGTAATCATGCATAAAAACCATACATTTTTAAAAATCAACATAATAAGTCGCATCTGTAAGGCTTTTATTTCCTTCAACATGCATTTATGCAATATAATTTCGCATTCCGTATTTATTGACGCATTAAATCTCAAATGAACTCAATATTTCTTTATTTATGTATGTAAACACACTTGAATTTCAATGTTATTTTGTTATTTTTGATTGGCACTTGAAGTATTCTTCTATACTCGATTACGAGTGTAATGAATGCCACGCGGTGGAGCTGCTGAGAGTTAACAACATGGGAAAGAGAGGAGCGTAAGAGGGGAATGCCATAGATGCTTTTGTTTTGAACGGAAGTTGAGTCAGCAAGGGAGGCGTTTTTCCTTCCGGCTAATAACGAAGCCAAACGTTAATTTTCCGGTGGGAGATTTGAGAGTAGCCTTTTGTAGAGAAAGAAAAACGCATACCCCCATCTCTTATATTCTTTAATGCTCTTAAAGCATTTTAAAAATCAATGATCCAATTTTCAAGAGCAGCAATTCATTTCTGGCGGGAAAGATTATCACACTATACTTCGTCCCCCCATTTCTATTCTTCGTCGTATCAGATGGCTTCACCATTTAATTACTCACTAATTCACTCCACATTTAAAAGGTTTCTATCCAATCATGGAGTAAGCTGTACAATCTTCTTTTCCGAATCCTGACTATAAAACAACAATTGTTTCAATTACGTTTTTATTTTTATATTTATATTTTCATGATATAAAAATATATGAAAAATTTGCAAAAAAAATGCAAAATAATAAAGTAAAAAACGAATTGTTTAAATTTAAATACACGTTAATTTTAAATCTTGAACTTGATCCAAGCTAGAAAATTTTATTCTTGATTAAGATCCGAATTAAAAATGGCCGGTTTTACAAATATTTTCTAAATTTTGAATAATTTAGTACATTTTTAAACCTTATTTCATCATCAAGGTTGACTTAACTGATATAAAACGAGAATTTAAAACGAGAATTCCTTTTCAAGTGATTTCAATGATCATTTAAACAAAAATGAACGTTATGCAAATCTTTCAAAAACATTCAATAGAGCCACTTTTCAAACTGACCCTCTCTCAAAGAAAAGAAAATTCAAATCTTTTATGCCCCTACATCAAAATACAAAAACACCTAAAGCAAAACTAAATTATAAAAATAAACTTATCATTTTAATTTTTCTTTATTTACATCCGGTTGCATTTTTCAGTCAATCAAAATAACCCTTGATTGGAGGGGAATTTTCACTGCAGGATAGGGTCACTAATTGCGCCCCGTTCGTTGGTCATCATCTGCCTCAGTGGACATAATAA
This sequence comes from Geophilus carpophagus, assembly GCA_034687075.1. Taxonomy (NCBI): domain Eukaryota; kingdom Metazoa; phylum Arthropoda; class Chilopoda; order Geophilomorpha; family Geophilidae; genus Geophilus; species Geophilus carpophagus. Next base: position 3,470 of record JAQFZN010002887.1, on the reverse strand, counting down.
TGTGTGCGTTGATGGAACGTGAGGGTGGCATCGAGTTACGATGATGCACAAGAGAGGGAGGGAGCAAACTTGCTGAAAGGGGGTAGAAATCACCAACTTACGTAGTGCAGGATTTCACTTGCGGTGACCATCACATTGAAACAATTCATGGCCCCCGAAAAATATATCTCCACATTTTTTTTTTACTCAAACTTCCATCAACATCTTTTTGTGGCTTCCAAATGAGGACATACGGTCTCGAGTTGACGGGACGCTATATGTCTCTCGGGACACGAAACGCTGAGTTTTACTTGCCTAATGTGTCTGTAGGGAGCTAGCAGTGCCCTCTCGCGGGAGAACCAAGAGGCTTTTATGCCACTACTTCATTGTGAGACTTAACCATCATGTTTATGCACACGCCACTCTGTATAAAAGTGAGGACGGGTGGTTGGGAAAGGGGGCACCAAAAACCCCCGCCCGCTTTCCTCACTAGTTAAAAAGAAGAAAAACTTTTTCATATTTTTTTTCAATAGTTTTCAAGGTGGAGTCAATTAAAGGGGAGATGTGCTAGAGGGTGTTTACCCCTCCCCTATTATAAAAAAGGGTCTGGTCTAGTGGTCAATATGAGACCTTGGGGGCCTATGTCCACCCTATGGTCAAAGAAGTGGGGGGAAATGGTGTCCAAGATGAAATTTGTAAGCCCCAGCCTCAGTTAGTGGCGGCCATCATTCCTCGTTTCGATGGCACGTCTAACCTATTAAGGTGGGCGCTAAAAACCAATTCAAGCAGCACCTCATCGATAGCCTCGATTCCATTGCTCGGGGGACCAATATCGGGTAAAGGATACTCTCAATCTCATTCTCTATAACTTTGACCTATTCCACTCTTTCCACTGGAAAATTGCAATGCCCATCAACAGCAGCCAGTTTTCACCTTTACTGCCCTGTATATGATGTCATTATTACGGGAAGCAAACATGGCGGCTGGTGGTGGTATAAGAGGGGTTGAATAGCCTTTACTTTCTTGTTGGCTCATTAAAATCCTTTTAGTGACTCCCACCCCCACAGGGTCAGGCGGGAAACGGATGGCGATTTATCAACTTGAACCCCTAACTAATCTGCAGGGAGGAACGTAAAAGGATGGGAATGAATATTGCCCTTCAATTATGTGATACCTACCTCTGCTATACTCCACTTTATTTGCACTGTAAAAAGTTTGGGTAATTTTTATGACTATTTTTCCATGAAAGTGTTTAACAGATCACTTCCATCTCTTATAGCCACTATTACAGTAAATATTGATTAGAATTGTTTAAGTTTTTGATGAAAAAATATTCAATTGATTTTTAAATTTAAAAAGAAATATGTTTAAAAAAATATGTTTAAAAAATGTGTAATAAAGTCACGTGTTAATTTTTAGTATATTGTAATTTTAAAACATTTTATTATATCTTTCTTAATAATAAATGCTGTGTTTGTTGTATAGTTATAATTATACAATCAAATAGTTGTAAATTTGTTTATTTCTATGCATTTATACACTTTTGTTTACGATATTTAAAATTTTATTATAATATTTTTCAGCCATATTGGCCAATAAACTCAACATGTTGACCCATAAAATGGTTTTCTCCACTATACTAACATCAATTCAAACATAAATCCATACACAAATCATCTCTGTTATGAATTTATCACCGGCTAAAAGTTTTATCTTGCTCCTCGTCTTTGTGCCACAAGATTGACGGTCATTGGACACTAGTGTCAGACATTAACAAAGCGCCCTCTCACCTTGGTCGTTGTAACATTGGGCGCCCTCACTCTCCGGGGCCGAGAGGGCTAATTTGAGATGCAGTCCAAGGGTTGTTTCAAAGAAAGACTAGGGGAAAATAAAATATAAAAAGAAAGAAAAAAAATCACCCACTTGAGCAGTGTCGAAATACTTCAATTCACTCATTCATTCAAAGACCCCACTCTATGGTCCATCCTTCAATAAATATGCAATTTACTCGTCCACTCACGATTACCTAATCCATGTTGACAAGCTCTTGAACTTTCACCCTGTTGCTCTGATGGCTTCAATTTGCACCTTCATTCAACTTTTAAAGGAATGCATACAATTGGTAAATTGTTGCTAATCGCCATTTAAGCATTTTTCAACTTAACCCCATTTTACACGTTCAATTCCCCATCGTACTTTAAGAACAAAACGATTTTAGTCACCTGACTGATTAGTCCGCACAGGTATGTGGCACGTCCTTCCACTTGGTCCCTTGAGATGCGGTAGAGGGGTCGCCAAATCGGGCCCTGACACAACCAATCGGCTCCCTGTGACGCTCACACTTTCCTGCAGGGTTCGCAAAGGCAGCGTGCAACGGTGCAGCCAATGGCACGTCGAATTGCATGGGCGGGGCCACACGTGCGTCTGCTTTTGTTTATAGCCAATCGGGGCTGCGCACGATCCTTGTCGGCCATTCAGCCGCTGCTGACACTTTGATTTCCATGTTATTACCTCGTAATCGTAGGGGGAAGGAGGGGTGGGCGAGTTGTCGCGCGCCACACACAAACGCTTTTGCTCCAAGTCGTCACACTCAGGCCCCAAAGTGTGGAAGAACCCCCGCTGAAAAACGCTGCTCTCTGCCCCCGTGCTCGGGTTAAACCGCCAAGCAACGCCTCCCGGTCGTGGAACCATGTCGGCCGAGAGAGAGCCAACACCGTCGAGTCCCGTGTCGGGACAAGCGCCTCCTCCACCTACCACGTCGCCGAGTCGCAAATCCTTCTCAATCAATAGCATTTTGAGTCGAAAGGATTTCAAAGCTGAAAGACCAGTGATTCAACATCCGTCTTATGAGCCACAATTGGTCACTACTGATCCTACAGGGATCACGCGAATCGGCTTCGAAGCCCTCACCAGGCATCCTGCCTTGGTCCTGCCTGTGTATGGTGATGCAAATCTCGTGTCCAAAATGCATCCGTGGTACCCATGGATCCATCAAGCAGCTGCACCAATTGCTACTCACTACTCTCTCGAACGAACAGGTAAATAAATCTTATCATTATTACTATAATCTGTAAGAGAGAATGCCAAATTGCTGCCCCTTAGTTTTTCTGCTTTACATTGTTTTGATTATCTAGTTATAAGTGGAACAGGTTAAAAGGGAAGAAATATTTAAAAATTATGATATTTGTTGCTCAGTACTGATATAGGTGTTTTTAATGGTAAGCAATGATTAAAATAGTTAAAATATGGGTTTTGTGTATTTTTAGGAAGTTTTTGTTTGATTTCAATTTGTTTATATTATTTTTGATTATTTAAGCGCAAAGTTTAAAAGTGCAAAAATATTAGTTTTACTTTGAACAAAGTTTTACTTTTAAATTTGAATTCTTTTAACTACACTACTAACATATTTATCAAAAAAATCAGCCATTTTTATTTCAAAATTCTATATTGTTTAATCTGCAAAGCTCCGTTTTAAAATTTATATTATATCT